>JAQFVV010012693.1:852881-1125163 GCA_028023455.1 Epiperipatus broadwayi
ATAATTTACACTAGTTCATCCATCTTTCATCCCTCTTTCAGTCACCATTATGCCATGATATTCAAACTCATGGAGAATTTGCAATTAGCTCTTTTCAGGGATAATTTCAAAACAAGTTATTATTTAAAATGCCTTTATATAAGCATTAACTAATAATTAATATTCATATGATGTTTATAATACTAATATATATATAATATAATTCAATAATGATTAGACAAAGAGATCCAGTTAATAACTCAATATTTAATAAACAATAAAAAAAAATATAATGTAAAAGATAAATAAAATATTAATAAATAAATAAGAATGCATTCTACCATAATAAAATATTAATAAATAATATTCCTATTTAATACGCTATGATAAAATTCTGTGTTATAATAAACTATAATTAAAGAATATAATTTAAATTAACAGATATATAAAACAATATCTAGATTCAAAAATTAATCATTTATATAATATTAATTTATTTACAATCTTTATTCCATTGTTTTATAATTATTAATATATAACGAACCGAGCAGGAAAAATTCCTAATGTCCACTTCGTACGTTCTTGTCGTTGCAGCTGTTATTACTATGTGATTATTCATATAGTATATGAACATGGATGGGCTGCTCACCAACATGCATTAGCCAGCGTGGTGAGTTTATTGGCTTTTTACCTCTGAGTTTAAGATCAAGAAACATCATGGTCTTTCTTCTCAGTGCCTGATAAGGCAGAATGAATGTTTGTGTAAATGATAAATATTTTTCCAATACCTATATACAATTATGACAGACAAAAATAAAGCATGGCCCTTATTCCCAGGAGGTCGTAAAGTCACCAACCAAGGCAGCGGTTGGTGGCCGAAGGCGGAGGGTGTTAAGAATCCCCTGATTGCGGACCCAGGCTGCCATTTGATGACGACTTTTTATTTAGGTACTTACAACTGCAGATCACTTTCAAGTGAAAGAAGATTGCAAGAATTAGAAGAAGAACTGTCTTATATTAAATGGGACATTATTGGACTTTGTGAAGTTAGAAGAAAAGGTGAAGAAACAATTGATTTAAAAAGTGGACATATACTCTATTATAAAGGCACACATATTGGAAATACAAGTGGAGTAGGATTCATTATAAATAAAAAGTGGAAGAACAATATTGTGGAGATTGATGGTGTATCGGACAGAGTGACAAGATTAGTTATACAACTTAATAGCAGATACCAAATGCAGATAATTCAGGTTTATGCCCCAACAAGTTCTCATAGTGATGAAGTAGTAGAAGATTTTTATATGGATGTACAAAAGGCTTTTGATCAGAGTAAACAACATTTTAAAATTGTTATGGGAGACTTTAATGCTAGAATTGGTAGACAAATGAAAGATGAAATTGCTGTAGGTAATTTTGGTTATGGTAATAGAAATGAGAGAGGACATAGACTTGTGGAGTTTGCAAAAAAAAAAAAAAAAAAAATATTATGAATTCATTTTTTGAGAAAAATGTTAAAAGGAAATGGACATGGAAACATCCAAATGAAGGTACAGCAGAATTGGATTATATTTTGACTAACAGAAAATACATATTTCAAGATTGTAATGTTCTTAATAAATTTAACACAGGAAGTGATCATCGATTAGTAAGGTGTAAGTTACGTGTTAATGTAAAACTAGAGAGACAAAAATTATTAAGAAAAACAATATTTACAGTTGATATTCCTAATCTTCAGAAACATTCTAATGAATTTAAATCAGAACTTACAAATAGGTTTCAAGTGTTAGGAGATTTTGAACATGATTCAGATTTGAATGAAATTAATATGAAAATAACTGATACACTTTTAAAAACTGCAACAAAGATAGCTGGTAGAAAAAAGCAGCAATTGACTAATAAAATTTCTACTGAGAGTAGAGAATTTATGAAGAAAAGAAGGAATACGAAGATATACAAAAATGATGTATTAAAAAGAATTGAATATCTCGAATTTTGTAAAATGGTACGGAAAAGAGTTGAAAATGATATAAGAAAGTATAACTGTGAAATAGCAAGGAAAGCTGTAGAAGAAAATAAAAGTCTCAAGAATGTTAAACAACATTTTGGTATTGGTAGGAAATTTATTTCTGCAATAAGAAAAAAAGATGGAATTATTACTAAAAAGAGAGATGACATCATGAAATTGGTAGAAGATTTTTATCAAGAATTATACAGTAATAAAGAACAAGTATACCTCCTATATCTATTACATCTTCCAAATTGCCCAGAATTTTAAATGAAGAAGTGAGACATGCAATTAAATGTATGAAGAAAGGAAAGGCTCCAGGAAATGATGGAATTATAATTGATATATTAAAAGAAGCAGGTGAAAAAATAGAAACAATTTTAGCAAAGTTATATACCAAATGTCTAAATGATAGAGATGTACCAGAAGATTGGAAGAATGCAGTAATAATATTAATATTTAAAAAAGGTGATAAAGAAGATATTAGAAATTACAGACCTATCAGCCTTTTATCAGTTTTATATAAAATTTTTACCAAGATAATTACAACTCGTCTACAGAGAACTTTGGATTTCCACCAACCAAGACAACAAGCTGGATTTAAAAGTGGTTTTAGTACAATAGATCATATCCAGGTATTGAGAGAAGTCATAGAGAGGACAAACGAATATGAGTTGTCATTATGTTTTGGATTTGTAGATTATGAAAAGGCATTCGATTCTATACACATTTCTTCAGTGATTAAAGCATTGGATCATCAAGGTATAGATCCAGGATATTGTCATATTTTAATGAATATTTATAAAAATGCAACAGCAACAATTAGATTACATAATGATACTGGAAAAATCAACATTGAGAAAGGTGTAAGACAAGGTGACTCCATATCTCCAAAACTTTTTACAGCAGTGCTGCAAGAAGTATTTTGTGGATTAAAATGGGAAACTAAAGGAGTGAAAGTAAATGGAGAGTATTTAAGTCATTTAGATTTCGCAGATGATGTAGTTGTTTTTGCAAATAATGCTTCAGAGCTGCAGGAAATGTTGCAGGAGTTAGCAGATGAAAGTAGAAAAGTAGGACTAAAGATAAATGTTAAAAAGACTAAAGTAATGTTTAATCGATTTGCTCAAAATATGAAAATAAAGATTGTTTATGAAGAATTAGAAGAAGTTAACAGTTACAAATACCTTGGTCAGATTATTAATACAGATGGAAACATAATGGAGGAAATTAATCATAGAATTAAACTTGGTTGGAGTGCTTTTGGTAGAAATAACTTGATACTAAAAGGAAATATGCCTATGTGTTTGAAAAGGATGGTTTTTAACAAATGTGTCTTACCAGTTCTTACTTATGGATCTGAGACTTGGACACTTAATAGAAGAGCAATACAGAGACTTTAGACCACTCAAAGGAGTATGGAGAGATGTATGTTGGGAGTAACAAGAAGAGTTCGAAAACGCAATGTATGGGTAAGACAACAAACAGGTGTTACTGACTTTATTGAAAAAATTAAAAGATTGAAATGGAGTTGGGCTGGACATATTGCTAGAAGAGATGATAATAGATGGACCATTGAAATTTTAAACTGGATTCCAAGAGATTGTAAAAGACCCAGAAAGAGACCACATGTGAGATGGATGGATGAAATAAGAAAATGTGTAGGGGTGTTGTGGAGAAGAGAAGCTAAAGATCGGAGAAGATGGATTAAACTTGGAGAGACCTTCATCCTGCAGTGGATTGATAATGGTTGATGATGATGATGATGATGTACTATTTACAATTGTACAACTTATATATTATATGCATTTATAATAAATCAAATACATATAATGTTTATTATATTATATAATATATATAATAAACTTATTTTAAGTATCTGTTAAATAGTGACCATTTTTGTATCCTTCATCTAATTTTTGATGAGTTATGTCAAGCTTTCAATTTATGTATAATATTAAACATAAATATTCCTATTAAGATATAATGATGTGATGCCAAATTTGAAGTAAAAATAATAATAATAATAATAAACATATTAAAATAATATGAGCATTATTATAATATATATAAATAAATAATAAAGAAAACTTATTTTCCAGAGTTGAGAGTAGATATTGAAGTTTATAGTTCATAATCCTAATGAAGATCTTTTACGAAGTATATTAATCCATTGGAATAATGATGATTTATTTATCCTTAATTGATAAACTGTTAATAATATCCAATGACTTGATTGATATAATATAAAGTAAATAATCTTCGAATGATGATATCCTTAATCTCCATTTTTCGATTATCATTAGACGTTCTTTTCAATTAATATTTCAAAATAGCATGTAAGTTAGTTTCAAATCCATTACGATATAAAGCTGTTCTATTCAAAGCACATTGTAGTATTCTTTATATATACAATTATTTTAAATATATATATATTTTTAGAATAACAAAGTTTTAATACAACGTAGTTTCCAAAACTCAAATAAATGTTCTTTTCTTTTTATATTGCTATTCCTTTTAAGATTTAATAAAAAATTTAAATATTTTCCTTAGAGATTTTTTAATCCATAGATTATCTTAATTTGGAAAAGTTAATATTTAAATTCAAACGTTGAACAGTAATATTGATAAAAAAAAAAAGTTATTTAAAGAGAAATGATTTTCTTTTTCTTCTCTTTAGAAAAAAAAGAACGAATGAATCTCCTCGTGTTTTGTTACAAGTTCATGCTTAATTCAAATATTAATTGTTCAACAGACATTAAGATTTAATAATAAAATATATATAAAATTATTTATTACTCAACTTCAAATCTGGCATTTTACTCAAAAGCTTGACATTAATGTATGTATTGTTTAAAGTTCACATATATATATAAATAGTATATATATGTATATACATATTAAAATATTCAAATAGATTTTATATTTATAAATTATTTCATTAGAGATAGAAGTATATTTGGTTAATAATAATAAGTGGAAGAAGTTACTATTATAAAATGTATAATGAAAATGTAGAATAAGAGTAATAACTTTGTACCATAATTATGTATAACGATTGTATGTAAACAATTATATTATATGAATAACTGTAATCATAGAATGTAACAATGTAACGATCATTAAATAAAAATGTTATTAGGTCATAGCATTCTACAGCAGATCTTATAATGTCAGAAAAATGTGTAAAACACCGTATATGGTGAGGAATGTAAAAAATACTATATGCATGTGAAAACACCATATATGGTAAGGTATGTAAAAGACTCCAGAAATCTTGAGGGGTATATAAACCCCCAGAACCTGATCTATTTGTTCTGAGTATTAAACGTAAGTCAGAGACTCCTGCCTCTGTAAGTCCAAAAGCAGGACTAGGGTTATTATGTGCAGGTCACCACGACCTTTTATTATTTTATTACGCCTTATAAATAGACAATGTATATATGTAAAAATACTCATATTTACTTCAATTAAACTATGAGCTTACCATCTCAATTCTGCCTTTGTCAATTTATTACTTGCTGGTCGTAAGACACAGCAAAAAGTTATGATTATTTATTATTACCTTTATTAAAACTAATATTTCATCTAATATTCAGAGGTTATTAAAAGTAAGACCTATTATATTAATGGTGATTTCATATTATTTAATCAATGCATAAATTAAAACAATAGATAAAATTAATTTCAAAACTAGATCAAAAACTAAACTTATTTAACAACAGGACTTAAAGAGAGAGGGATACACCATTGCGTTTTTCATGTTTTTGATACTACATAATTCAGTGGTAGTTATTTCCATTTCAATTACAAACATTTAAAAAAGTTATGATTACTTATTATTACATTTATTACAACTAATATTTCATCTAATATTCAGATATTGTTAAAAGTAAGACTCCTTCATCCTCTGTATATATTAAAGATGATTTCAGATTATTTAGTCTATACATAAATTAGAACAAAAGACAAAATTTATTTTATTCCATTCTTTCTTTCGTGTTTTTGATAATGAAAAACTCGGTGGGAAGTAGCTACTTTTATTTTAATTATAGACATTTAAAAAAGTTATAATTATTTATTATTACATATACATATAAGTAAATCCATAAATAGCCTATAAGGTAAAAGCTTATCCAATAGTTTCTTATAAATCAATAATGAAGAAGACAACTTTAAGAGATCTACCACTTGCTGGGTAGCATGTGTTTGAATATTTTTCTATCTTTTGTATTATTCCCTAGTTAAGTTATCTTGATATTCAATTACAGATTAATTTTAAATCATTGATTAAAATGTCTATGAGTTGATCACCTAAAAAAAAATCTCAAGCTTGATTGGAAGGCCACTTCCAGAAAATTGCTTAAAACTTCATTCATTGCCATCTATCATGGTTTGTTTTATAATACTGATTTAATAAACTATTTTTAACACAATGTGGTGTCATTACTAGTGCTGTAAGTCAATGATAGTTAAAAACTTATAATTTCAAAATGATAGTCTTTTTTTATTTTATTTTTATGGTTACATGATAATTAGAAGAGATTCTATCTAGCCCAAATTCAAATCTTCATATATATACACACATATATATATATATATAAACACATACAATATAAAAACATGAACATTAAATGTAATAATATTGTATGATAAATTATATTATATTAAGAAGTTCATGTACTGTTATAATTCTATTTCTAATCAAAAATTTAAAGTTAATTTATGGAGTCAATGTCCAACAAAGAGTTAAATACCAGACTAAAATACTCAACAATTTTATTAAAACAGGCAAAACTCTCTATATAGTAGTGCCACTCAATATCAATCAGAAGGCTTGTGCATAAAATTCCCCATCTAGTGTCTATTCATCCAATATCCCCAGACTAGTTTCTGGCTTGTATTTCGTCAGTGAGGAGCTTTGGATCTGAACGCACTGAACCTAGATCTTAGAATCTAATGCAACCCTCCAGCAGCCATCTTTTATCTCTACTTAACTACAAAACTATAAAAATAAAAGTGAAAACACAATATTTTCAATCTAAGCTCAATAGCTTATATAGTCATATCAGTCTGAACTCAATTCAGTACCCATACATTTTGGTGTCTTTGGCTCTTTAAAAACCATAGCTACCACTATCCTATTAGGCAGGATAGTTAAAGAGCCAAAGATATCAAAATGTATGGGTATTGAACTGAGTTCAGACCCATATGATTATATAAGCTATCGAGTTTAGATTGAAAATATTATTGTGTTTTCAATTATTCTCATAGTTTTGTAGCTAAGTAGAGATAAAAGGTGGCTGCTGTAGGGTTGCATTAGATCCTAAAATCTAGGCATAGTGCTCTCAGATCCAAAGCTCCTCACTGACGAAGGCCACAAGCCAGAAACTAGTCTGGGGATATTGGATGAGTAGGCAATAGATGGGGATTTTATGCACAAGCCTTCTGGCATCCATTGATTACTCTGGTTGGCACTACTGTATGGAGAGTTATACCTGTTGTAATAAGTTATGTGCTAGCATAAATGTGATGTTTAGTAGTTCAACAGTTTTATGTTTATAATTTCTTGTATAAATCAAATAATCGGAATTATGATAAATAATGACATATTTTGATAGTTTGCCATTAATGGTAATGTAACTTAGAAAATGTCTACTTTTGCACAATATGTCCTGTTTCTTCATATTTTCATTTAAAAACTCATAGACTTACTGCTCTTGCTCTATTGTCCATTATGTCTCAATTAATAATAATAATTTTATGTATTGTTTTTAAATAAAATAGATGTGATCACTAATAAAATTAGTTTAGTGACAGTTAAAAACTTGTAGTAATAAAACCATAGATTTGCATGTCATGTTTATAATAATATTATATTTTGTTTTGCAAATGATAATAATGAAGTTCACAATAAATCCTATACCATGTAATCTTCTTTTTGCTCTTACAAAATTTTTTTAGTTGTCTATCAGTCATTTATCTATATTTAGAAGAAAAAAAAAGAAAAACAATTAATATCCCTACTATAACACCATTACAATTCTTACATCTATTTCTATTCGCAACCTAGTTAAATTTTGTGATATAGCTCATTTTTTCTAGATTCTTCTACACTTGTGGCAAGCAAGAGGATCCCAAATATCAAATCATTTTCCTAAATCTAGTTCCAAAGTGGTTTATTGTTTATTCTACTGCCTTACATAAGATAACAACTAGAGGCTTGTAATCAGATAAACTTGTTACTTTCATTAGGTACATAAGTGTATTTATTTACCTATATAGACATATTTAATTGAAACTAAAGTAATTTCACTTCCCCAATGAGTTATGTAAACACCAATCAACTATGAAAAGAGAGAAGGATATCAATCTATCCTTTAGCTTTGTTAGTATTTTAAGCTTAATCATGTAATGCTTACAAAAAAAGAAAACATATGAATAATAATTGTTTGTATAAAATTAAAAGATAAAATATAGTTGTATAAATATATTATACAAGTGTACCAGCAAAAAAATGATTAATGGCATGAGAGACTCATAAAAAAAAAGCCTATATAAACCTTAATAGCTTAAAACAATAGTGGAAACAAAATAAGAACAAACACAATGAAAAGAAAAATATGTTTGTGTAGAAAGCAGTACTTAGTCTTTGATAATCAACATACAATATCTCACAAAACAGCAGAAAATATTCTTGGTAGAACACTGTCTATTAATTATTCATGGTTGGGTTTTGTCTTTGAAAATCATTTCATTGTTCCCCATCTGCGAGCAATATTTCAACAAATGAGTATATTTTATTGTAATAAAATAATAGAAGTAATTGCTTGTGCAAATATATTTATAAACATATAATCTACATTGTTATAAGGTTTAAATATTTAATTTGGGAGAAGGTGGGGAAATCAGTTTTGGTTGAATTTTCATTGTATTTTCAAATTATAGTTTTTTTTATTACAAAAACAATATTTAAATATAATATTTTAATTTATGATCTAAGATAGAGCAAAAACAATGAAGCGTTGATGTTTTTTTATTATTTTATAAGTTTATAACTTAAAAAAAAAATTCACATGTTAAAATATTATGAAGTTTAATTTAATAACATGATGTGATCACCTTTTCTTATGCTCGTATTAGATGGCACTATTGTGAAGAAAAAGTGGCACTATTGTGAGGAAAAATTTGCTACTGTTTTAAATAATTTTACAAACATAAAATATGCCGTGAAATATAAAATACATATTTTATTTCTCACAAACAGTAAAACAAAATTTTCTACTGAAATATATTTAAATTTATACATAAGCATATCAACATAATATATTTTAATAAAAATATTTTAAAATCATAAAAAAAAAAAGAGATTACCCAAAATGATACACACATGACTTACTGTATTTGGTTTTAGTTAACCGAGAACAATCTTCAGGACAGTTGTCACCAATAAATTCAGGACTAAACAGATTGGGACAGCACTCCAGTTTGATACAAATTTGACGACAAAAATCAGCAACTTGCTCACTATTTTTACAAATCTCAACTACAGCACGGTAACTTTTACCTTTATATCTGTTTAAAAAAAACAAAAAAAATTAGCATTAATTATATATTTTCCAACATACAATTAAAACTATAATTTTCAAATACATCCCCTAAAAAAACATAAAAAGCATAAGCCTTGTTTGTACTTTCTTAAATGTATCTAAGTTAGATCACAAGCAGCAATTAAGAGTAACATTTAATTGATTGGAGGATTTATAATTTATTGAGTTTTAATGTAAAAAAAGCCCCAAATTTTATAGCTATTAATGCAATGAAGGATTATTTTCCATTGTAGGCAAAACATAAAAAAAAGAAGGAATGTGGCTAAAAGTGATCATTACAATAGGCAATAAGTAAGAAAATCATTAAAAATACTATAGAAGGCTCAGAAAAAATTATCTCATCATCGATAATCAAGAGACAGAACTTATCAGAGACTTGGACATTAAATGTAATTCTAACACTCCCTTTCATGCCCACTAAAAAAAAAAAAAAATGAAGAAAATTTTTAATTTTAATATTTAAATATTATATTTTATTATTCATATCTTAAATTTAAAAAACTTACATCAGAATGTTAATCTAGTTTCTACAAAAAAAAAATGTAGATATAATGAAAATTTTCAGTACCTCCTAAGACCCTTAACTGAATTAGATTATCCTTTATTATGAGAAATTAGTATAAAATATTTGAATACTATTTTAATAAAATGAAGCTATGTTTGAGTAGATCATCAAGCATAAAGAAGCTATTTAAATAAATTATATAATTTTTAAATATAATTAAGAGATATCCCTGACATTGACAAACTTTTCTAAATATAGTATAATGCATCTGAACATATAATTGGAAGG
This sequence comes from Epiperipatus broadwayi, assembly GCA_028023455.1. Taxonomy (NCBI): domain Eukaryota; kingdom Metazoa; phylum Onychophora; class Udeonychophora; order Euonychophora; family Peripatidae; genus Epiperipatus; species Epiperipatus broadwayi. The sequence continues at coordinate 863,272 of JAQFVV010012693.1, forward strand.
ACTATCAGAATAATGGAGCCAACAGTTGTCACAAACCACTTGGGAAGAACTGTCAATGAACTTACACAAAATATTATACTGCATGTTGCAGAATTCGAATGTTATATCAAAAGATTTTAATGCAGTATTGTGGAATATTTATTATAGCATCATTATTTTGAGGTAAAAACTGAAATAATATAGAGGGGTATTAAAATTTCAAAAATATCAAGTTGGAAAACAAAAATTTTCCATAATAATAAGAACATAATTTGTAGAAAACTTATACTTGCATAATTAAAGTCTTTGCATCAATCACTAGAAAGGATTTTATGTTAGATAAAAACAGCTATCACCTCACTTGAATGAAAAGAATGATAAGCAGAACTTTATTAAAAAAAGTTTGCAATTTTTCCAATTTACACATAAATCAGGATATTAAAAAAGTTGTAAACAGAGTACTTATTTATATTCACAATTGATCATATTTAAATTATGTATTTCTAATAATAGATGATAACTAAAAGCAAGTACATGTAATGTAAAATAAAAACAATAAGCATGAGTAGAAATTTGAATTTGTAAATAATAGAATTTAAAAAAGTAGATTAAAAGAAGGCAAATTAATTAATTAACACTTGTTGGATGAAATTTTGTATTAAGATATATAAATAAAATCTTGTTTTATAAAATGATTTTATGAACATAATTTGCCTATAATATGACATTATAAAGAACACTTGGGTGATAAACTATTTAATGATTTATTTGTCATTATTTTGCACTATTGAACTGTATTATAGGGAATGAAATAATTACCCGACTAAGGCAATTAGGATAACAATGATCAGGTATTTATTGTTGTGCTACATTGTTTTATGTAGTCAAATTCACATATCATAGAAACAATTAGCAATATCAATGTCTTAATCATGTTTTATGACAAATACAGCTGTATTTTGTAAAACAACAATAACAACAAAAGTACATTTATAATTCAATTGAAATCTTTAAATGACAATAAGTTTTGCTGAAGTTGACACAACTATCAATGAAGATTTATTAGACAGCCATGATGAGACTATTAATAATAGACTAAATTATTCCCCCATATTAATAGTAAAAACTTTAACTAAAGTAATTCATGACTCAGATATCTTCAAAAATTATTCAGAATTTTAGTAATGCCATATTGTGAATATACATTGTTATAATGAAATTCACATAACCATAAAAAAAAAAGAAGCCAATTACTCAAAATTAAAGATATTTATTTAAAAATCATCAATATCTAACATTCTTCTATTTTTTTATTTAAAAAAACTGAACTTTATAAATTACTGGTTTAATTGAGAATTTTTAGTTCTATATGTACAGATATGTTTTTAATTAAATAAATATACCTATTGTCAAAAATGAAAACACTTTAATATAATAAATCATTTGTTATTTCTAACACTAAAAACAAAATAGTCCTGGAAAATAACTATTTCTCAATGGAAATATTTGTAAATTAATATTTCCATCTAAAAGCTTCTTCTCCAAAAAACAAAAGACACAATAAGCTAAAGATAAGTTAGGCAATGATAACAAAAACCATCCATAAAACACAAATAACTTCATATATATCACATAGTGGTCATCTTCCTGTTATTTAACCCATTTTAGAGTATATTTAAATTCTGAAAAATTTCAACACTTTATTTAAATATCCCTTGTTGCATAAATATAACTGTGAGTTTGAAACATATTTAGGTAACTACAAAAACCTCAATAACTTGTCTAATAAAAAATAGTAAAACCATGCATTACTACAGACACCAAGTACACCAGACCAGTTTTGAAATTTTACTAACACTGCGCAAAAGTAATACCACAAATTTATATCTTGTTTAACAGCATCTATTACATTAATGTCAAATGAAAAAAAAAAAAAAAGATTGTAGCATAGAATGATTAATAAAATATGTTATATAATGCTAATTTGATACATATATCTATATATGCATATTTATTTAGTTTTATCTGGTTCCAGTGTTTTTGAGATTGGTAATTCTTTTTATTTTTTTAATTGTAGAATGTTTTATTAAATCTAAAATTAATCATCCTATTATAGATAATAAAACATGTTGAAATAAAATTATATTTTAATATATTAAAATTTAACTTACTTAGCCTTCAGTACTTGTTGATACATGTTTGGATTGGCAGATCCATCTAACTGTAACTCTCTTAGCACTCTACTTGATTTGTAGGCTACACTAATTAGCATAGATAGTACCTCTTTTATGACCAGAGTGACAGGACCAGGCCCAACACATTTGGGTAATTCTGCAATACGACCCTTACTTAAGTAAGGCCCACTAAAGCACTTGTGATTAAAATAAATTTTCGGACACCAACTTTTTTGTTTTCCCCCTATATTCATAAAAAAAAAAAATCAAACTACAATAAACAAACTCAATAGATGACAATAGATAAATAATAAAATTTTAGTGTTATAAAACAAAAATTGACATACACAGAATCAAACTAATCACAAACAATAAAAGTTTATAAATCTTGAGAAATATTTAATAAATTCTTTTATTGTTACACATAGTTAATTACAAATGTCAAAAAAAAAAAAAACTTGAGTTGCTTAATATTTTCTGCTAGTTACCAAATAAATTGTAGTCCAATATTATAAACAACGACCTTCATGAAGTATCATAACTATATACAAACCAGTATAAACAGATTGATTTTTTTTTCCTTCCCATAGCTTTATTTCCATTATTGTGGCGAAATGTCTTTATTTATTGTCAAACAATATAATGTTAATGTAATAACATTTGATATACTTTTCTTTATTCATTTTTACAATGCAATAAATTTTATTTATTCCTTGACAATATTTCCTTACAGTTTCAACTGACCAGCAATCTTCATCAAAGCTACAATATTCAAACATACTTGACATTACTTTTATAAAATTTAATTTCATAAAACTTAATATATATAAAAATTTAGAAAGCAGAATAAGTAATAGTTACAAAAAATACTTTCAGAGGAAGTGAGCATACAAAATAAAATAAAAATTTAAGAAATAAATAGTCAGTTATAAAATTTAAAAGTTAGGAGAAGGTAAGGCTAAAATTAAAATAATATATGAAATTATATTGTAATTAGATAAAATTAGAATAGTTAAAATGATAAAAATAAATTAACTTAATAATAAATGGTTAAAGTTACATAAATATAAAATAAAATATAAACAGTATTCTAAATAAAGATTTAGATAAAAATAAAAAACCAATAAAGTTAATATTTATAAACTTGTTAAAAAATGTGTATAATCTATTATGTAAATAAATAGAATACTATATATAATACATCATATATATTAAAAAGAATTAATTATGTGGTTATGTACATTGGAATATTATAGCTTTCGATGATGACTGCTGGTCAATTGAAACTGTAATAAAATATTAAAGAATAAATAAATTTACTGCAGTGTAAAAAGTGAATAAAGAAAAGTACATTAAATGCTCTTATATAAATATATACAATCAATGCATAAAGGATCACGAAGTGAAAAAAAATTATAATGCAATGTTCACACAAATACAACATATATTATTTTTGTTTTAAGATCAATAATATAAGCATTTAATATCTTAAAAGATCATATCTTTATCAATATAAATAATCTTTTAAGTGCCAAATATTAAATACGGCAAAATATAAATCAATATTCTTCTATTATTGTAATCTAATGAAAGCTGGAAAGTAAAAAAAAAATTATGTCTAGTAAAGATTTTAGAATAAAACAAATGATAACCCAGATTAGATTTTAAATATTTTGATGCTGCTTAGCATTTTCAACATAATTAAATCTCTATTTAAGTGTTAATCTAATTTTTATGTTTGAATATCAATAATGGAATTTAAAATTTATATAATTATTAAACTGAAATATAATGGTTATAAGTCTAATACTTGATTGAATACAAGTATAATTTATATACTCAGAGTTTTAGATGTAATCATAAGGAACTTGAACACAAACCTTCAAGCTCCCTTCAGCTATCTGTTCTACCTCATACAACTGATACACATGACCACAAACATGTGAAAAAGATAAATGATCTCCAATAGACAGCTTTGTGCTGAACCAGCACTCATCAGTTAATCCAGATCACTATTTTCCACACATATATATATAATCAGTGTTCGGTTTTTATTAAAATAGCGAATCTTCAAATTTTGATGGACAGTCTTCATTCAATTCTACCCTCCAACTTTTCAGCCATCCATATCATTGCAAATCTAATGATGGAATGCCCAAATTCCTTGTTGATGCCAATATTATTGTCATGCCCATATTGATTTTGTCATTCTGATTCCTCATGTATAGGACCTTATTCATTTAAATACACAGAAGACGGATAGGCAGAATACAGGCTCAATCTGTAATATTTGATTGAATATAAGTATAATTTATATACTTGGAATTTTAGATGTAATCATAAGGAACTTTAACTCAGACTTTCAAGTTCACTCTAGCTATCCGCTCATACTCATGTAACCGATATACATGACCACATACATGAGGGGTCAGAATAACTTAGTCAACATGGGCATGACAATAACATTGGCATCAATAGGAGATTTGGGCATTCCATCATCAGATTTTTTCAATGGTATGAATGGCTGAAAAGTTGGAGTGTGTAGTAGATTGAAGCCTGTTCATTAAAGTTTGAAGATTTGCTATCTCAATATAAACAGAGCACTGATTATGTATATTTGTGGGAGATGATAATCTGGATCAACTAATGAGTGCTAGTTCAGCATGAAATACGTATATTGGAAACCATTTATCTTTTTCATGTGTATGGGCCATGTGTATCAGTTGTATGAAATAGAGCGCTAGAAACTATGTTAAAATATCTAAAGAATTTATATGAAATTATTTTTACTTTCTATGTAAAATATAATAAAAGATTGCACCATTAATACATTTTTCAGATAGTTCATAATAAGAATGGACAATAAAAAACATTTGTATCATATTTTAGACATTTAAATAATGCACAATTATAACAATTACATGCTATATTATATTAATAATAGAATTTCTCCAGAATTACATATCTGTTTGGATTTTCTGGATGATGAAAAGCACATTCATTATTGTGAAAATGCAATCTATTCACATCATTAGTGGCCATTCTCTTATTTCCTTAATCAATATTTTTGAGAATAATATATTTTGCTATAAATTATATCATCTCATGATATGAACAATACAAAAGGCACATTCATCATCGTAAAGATAGAATCTATTTATATCATTGGTGGTCATCTCTTCTTCCCCCCCCCCCCAATCAAACTTTGTAAGAATAGCATATTTTTCTATGAATTACATCATTTCATGACATGAGCAATATAAAACAATTTTAACCTGGTTTTTATATTGCAAGTAAAAATTCAGATCTGATATAATAAGTACCCCCTTGCTTATTTCTTTGATGTCCATGATATATTCAAAAGTATTTGCCATTATCTCTTGAAAACATCAATATTTTTTCTATTGCTTTTGTGGTTTTTTTTTATCATTTTTATTTTTATACGTTCAAATAATAGAAGGAGTCTTAAAATCAAGTATCTCAAATTCACGAGTTTACATAATTCATAGAAAAATGGCTTTGCAATCATACTGATTCTATCATCATAATCATTATCTTCTTCACATTTAGTTGTAATCCCACTTTTTTAACCTATTCTATAATTTTCTTAATGAAAGTCTTGAAATCTTTTTTTTTTATTTTCGGCAATAAGTGTAAAATTATTAGTACATCTAAAATTGTTGATTTGATATTTCTTCCACAAATCTTGACTCTACAATTATTTTCATAGAAAACAAAGTCAATCAATCTAAAATAAGTCCTGATAAGATACCTGGAAATTTCAAAATTTAATCATGTGTTTAAAACAATTGATTTTAAGGCTGCTTCTATCATTTCAACTCATAAAACTAAGAGACAAATACTTTCAAAGATTTTATTGAATAGTTTCTGTTTACTAGAGACTGAGTGACATTTTAGAGAAACATTATAGGCATAGTTTTTGCTGCTGCTGCAAAAAAAAAAGAAGTTTGTGAGCAAAAATCAAAGTAGTTGATTAAGTTAATTGATAAGATTTGTGATAATATATAAAATTAGCTAGTGATCTACTAAAATGTATTCATATACTGCTTCTAATTATTGTATTAGCAAGAATGATAATTAATTTCAACAGTTTTCTTTTTTATAATAGTGATCTTTGGACAGAGTACAAATGATTTTATGAAGTAGTAATCAAGATAACTCTAAAAACTGAATTTTTTATTTGAAGCAATTAAAAGTAAAAATAATAATTTATCTTCATGACTTCTAGATTTATTATATGCTGATGATTTTATTATTCTTAATATCTCAAAAATAATCTACAAAATATTTTTAATGTTCAAAAAAAGAAGGTTTTATCATTCACTGAATAAAAAATAATCATCAGTATCTTTTAGGTTGTATGGCTACCATTTTGAAAATGTGAATTATATTTACATGTCTGGTTAATTTTGTATATAGATGTGGATTTCAGTGTCGAAGTGCAACACAGATTTTTACTGTGATCTGTTGCAGTTAGCAATCCAATATGTTCAATACACTTCATGCTTTTACATAAAATGTCTGAGACTTTCAAATGTCTAAGACTTCTTTAGACCTATAAAATATTGTATCTCATTATTTCTTGATTGTTTATATATATATACATACACAAACCATACTTTTATAATTTTTTATATATTAGTTTTAGTCTATTTAATATGAATATATATATAATTTTTAAAAACATATCTTTCAATATAGTCATTTAAAATCAATAATCTAAACCTAAAATTAATTTTAAAAAATATATTCTAAATATGCTTTATAAATGAATAATGTTACTTATCTTCTATAATACCAATATTACTTTTCTTCAATTATTTAAACAAAAATGTTTTGTTTTTTACTAAAAAAAAATCTTATTTCCATTCCTAACACCCCTCTGTTGAATTTTTTAAAAACATATTTGAATTTTCATTTATATCATTTAAATTTATAAATATTATATAAATTCAAAAATAATCAATATTTTATTTCAACATATAGTTTATATCTAAATATATATTTAATTAACTACTAATAAATTCAATCCTAAATCATTTTTCATTCTTCTGTTTATTTTTCTTATATATATAGTTTTTTTTACATTTTTCTTTGATTTATTTTTAGTAAAAAAACACTATCATTTTTGCTATTTATGTTGCTATCATTTTATTGATTCTACAGATATATTCATTATATTTTCTTGTTCATATTTTTTTATATTTGATGTTTTAAATTTTATTTAAATTCTTGTGTTGTTTTATTTTTATGTAAATATTATTCAATACATATTTATCATGTGTGCTATGGAAGAGAAAGTTATACGATCTTGATTATTCCATGAATCCCTCAAAATTATGATTTTAATTCAAATAGTTAAATATCAAGATATGCTTTGCTATGGTAATTAAAAAGGAACACGTTCAAACTCTGAAGGCTAATAATATATATTTACATGAAAATTGATTCTTTTCATGAACATCTATTTGTAATATGCTCTGGTTTTTACTCTAATCTTAACTTATAGATCCTTTTATCTCTTACTAGAACACCTGACATTATTTATAGAGAAGCTATTGTGTTGGGAAAAACTCCAAAAATCTAGATAATATTCATAACAAATTATAATATATCTTTATATATAAATTAAAATTTGATTCACAATATAAAACTACTTAAAAATAATAATTACATCAATTAGTATCTATATGTTATTAAAATTAAAGTTAAAATTCTATCAGTGATTTAATTAACGATCTTTAAATTTGGATATTTTTTTTTTCCTGAATTTTACCTTTTTCATACTAAAAAATATTTAAATCTTCTTATATGATATCATCTAGAGTTTCTGGTTAACATCTTGATTCGGATATATGAATAATTGTAACCATGAGCACAATTTTATAAACAATATACGTGTTCTTTGAAACAATCATCTTTAGCATAAATGGACAATAACAATATTATGATAAAATTTATGGTCCAAAATATACTGGAGGACATTGGTCAAATTATGAAAGTGAAAAGATAATTTCATTCCTATTGTTCCATTCACAATCATAAAAAAATATGAAATAAAAATTGAATAGCATAATAACATGTATTTAGAAAAATATGTATGTATAATGATTAATTCAATTCTATAAAAATATTAAGATATAAGCTGCAAAATGAGAGTTTTTATCATAAACTAAAATAAAGATAACAGAATATGTTGAATATAATTTCATAAAAAGTATTAATATAACTAAACAAAGTAGTTTTCAAAGGATTAATAATATAAATATTTTATTTTTAAAGAATTTTAATTATAATCAGGACATACACTGCTTTAAAATTCATTAACAATTTATTAAAACCCAAGGAAATTTAAGATTATTATTCCAGGATTAAAATCTATTTTTTGAAAATGTAAAATTACATAAAAATTAACTACAACTTTAACTTAGAATGGGTTTTAGTGATTTATTTATTACAACAATAAAGAAATATTTACAAAAAATCCTTAGTTATAAAAAAATACAAAATTTCTGCATTGCTCAAGTTAGTAGACTATATTGAAGAAATAAAAATTGATATATGATAAAAATTATATGTTAAAGATTTATAGTTCTATCAACAGAAAATTTTTAATTCACATCAATAAGCAAATGCTTACCAAGAAAAATATTAAAAAATTGATTTGTGCTTTAAAATTTATCAACAAACATCATCACTGACACCAGAAAAGTTTCTGTTAAAGTTCAAGCATACTTTTATAGAAAAAGAGTATAAAATAATTTAATGACTTACATGAGTTTATATATGGTTTGTTACTTATTTTATTTAGCATATAAACATTTCAGCACTTATTTGATATGAACACTAACCTACAGCATCATTAATATGTACTTATACTTTCAAAATTCAATACATGTTGTTTTAAATGAATTTATTAAAGCTATTACTTCATTTTCTATACTTTCATCAAATTTATATTTTTATTACAACATATTTCCTGAATCTTTTATAAAGAGCATTTTTGTCTTAAATGAAAATGTATGATTTGCATATTTTGCCTTTCAGGAAAAAAAAAAAAGTGCACAACCAGAAAATATTTAAATATTAAAAATTCATCAATATAGATAAAAAGGAATAAAACTTACTCTAAGGATGTATAAAAGATATAATGATGTATTATTGGGTAAAAGAATTTTAATTTTATTTTTTTATGATTATGTTTAATATTTTCAAAGAATAACTATTAGCATCAATAATACTTGAAAATATATATATAAGAGGTGGTGGTCATGTGATGTTTATTGACTTAAAATATATATATAATAGCTCATTATAAATAAGAACATTTTAAAAAATAAAACACGTATAATACTAAAACAAACATTGTAAACAGAATACATACACACACACACACACACACACAATATAAATTATACTGTTCCACAACAATGTAAAAAAAAAAAAAGATAATTAAACATTTAATTAAAAAACAAATAAATTTAAATTTTATTAAAACAAAAAATAATAATACATGTCAGTAAAATATTTATATCAAGTCTAGATATCAGCTTAAAATAAGTATCTTTTTTGGAAAAAACTGATTTAAATGAAATTTTAATTGTATTAAGTGAAAAAACATATCATTTATAATCATACTTTTTCAAAAATCATTCTACCTCAAACAATATTTTCATGGAATATGAAATGTCTTAATCACAGGATCAATAAAACTATTGTCACATGTGTCAAAATACTATTAAAAACAAATAATATTTAAAAAAATGATTAAAAAGTTAAATAAAAATATTAGAAAATGATAGTCAGAAATCATGGTGCAAAAGATTCAAAAATTGTTTTAAAAAACTATTTAATTTTAGTAGATATAACTTTTGACAATGCGGACTGAACAAAATAGTCAAAAAAATGGTAGGAAATAAAAGTTTAGATAAACATTCTATCTTGAATCAAATATTCGATGTTTTTATTACTAAAGTAATTAAAGAAATGAAAGTTACAATAGGTACATATAGAATTAGAATTGCTAATAAGATAGCAATATTGACAAAGATAAAAGTATTATTTTCAAACATAAATTTTAGCATTAACAAAAAATAAAACATAAGCTATGTCAGAAAATGATTATGTGTGCAACACTTTAAAGAATAAGACTAAAATATGTTAAACATAATATATCATTTCAAACAATTTAAACATCGGATTCTGTAAGAATTACAAATGAAACTAAAAATATCACTTATCAAAGTTACGATTCATAAAATAATTTATTCCTATATAAAATTATTAACAATAGTAAAAAAAATGCTGTTTGAAATATATACAATCTAAAATTTGGTTTAAGATTAAAAAAAAGATAGATTACTACAAATATTATGAAAAAGAAAATGATATATTCATTGACATTACAAATAATATTAAAAATATCACTGGGAAGAAAAAAAATTGTGGAAAATCAAAATGGATTTAAAAATATGCAAATAAAAAAATGAATGTGGAGCTACTATTTATTAAAAATATATAAAAAAAAATATTGAATGGCAAATAAGATTTTTAATGATAAGGTATTAGATTATTACATATTAATTCAGGATTAAACATTTATATATATTGTGCCCTTTTTATTGGTACACCCCATCATAAAATTTAAGATGTATAATTTTAAATTCATACTTATGACAATCCATCCCGCTCGATAGCGCTGTTTCCATGCAAAAGCACAAAAATATGCCGTTTATATGGCCAAAGTTAGAGCCTATAGAACAGTTGTGTTCATATCAGCCGTTGCAGGCCTAGATTGCACTGCACATAATTATTATGGCCCGCTAATGTGGTTCGTGACACTATACAATTAGCGCACACTTCACAGATCGCTACCGTACGATATGAGGATGTATAGAATCCAACTGGCCATAACTGTTTACATGTGCATCGAAGTAATGATGTTACAACCTACCTGATGTACTTTTACATAGTAATAATTGTAAGCCCATCGCCGCGCTTCCCTACACATCTTTGAAGGAGAAAACAATTTCAAAAGGGTAGGTCCCAGTACCATTTCAGAGAATTCACATGAAAAGGCATGTCTGTGCAAGATATCTGCAATTGCAAGTTTGTTTTGGAAATCATAAGTTTGGTTTGATCAGAATAGTGGATTTTATTGGCTGATCCTTCAGATCTGCAAAACATTGCACCCCCCCCCTACACACTGGAATGTATAATGTAATTAAAAACTGTAATTTAGAAAATATAATGTTTTTTTTAAAAAAAAATGAAATGTATTTTGAAAGAAAAGAAACCGGTGAAAGTGTTATTTGAAAAAAAAAAAGAAATGTTTTAAAGAAATAAAAGAACGAAAGCGTTATTTAAAAAAAAAAAAAGAAATATTTTAAAGAAATAAAAGAACAAAGTCAAATCTATTTGTTTTTGAATAGATAAATAATTAGAAAAATGTAATGTTTTTAAAAAATAAAACAACAAAGTTATATTTATTTGTTTAAATAATAAAAAAATGTAAATCAGCCCGGCAATGTTATATCTATTTGTTTTTGATTAGCAACAACACCATCGAACGGGATGGATTATCATAAGTATGAGGACCGTCAAAAATATTTGTTTATTAAACTATGAAAAATAACAGTCATTTTTAATTAACAGAGGGTTTGAACTTGGGCTCAGTTAATTTAAAGTAGCATAAATGTTATAAATCTTGGGTAAAATATTTCTTTTCAAAGATATATAAAAAATAAAATAATAAACTATAAATTAATATTTGACATTAATTAATTATTTGATAATATTTATTATTGTAGAAAAGTTCTAAGTTAACCTTATAAATAAAAGTATGTGTTATATAACTGGATAATCCTGTCTGTGTGCATCTGAAAGTAATGACTATTTTCGGAGAAAGCTTAATTTATTTTCCGAAATAAATAATCAATGTTTCTGTTCTGAATTTTGTGATTGAAAGTTCATAAAAATTAATCTCGGATTTAGTCTGTATAAAAAATAAAATTAAAATGATTTAAATTGTAGTTTTATTAAGTTCATGAAATGTATTTTTTTTTTATTACTAGTAAATATTTTAAAGAGGTAATATTTGTTTTGAAAATAGTTAAACTACATATACCTAGCGAGTGGACGAATCAACCAATAGGAAAGTGCACAATTGGGAATAAATTAACAATTAGTAGATGTGATTTTTTGTAAGAAAAAAAAATCCAAGAGAAAAATGTATAGAAAAAAAAAACATTACAGATTGGGAGAACAAATAACTTGCTTTGACTCCAAAAGTTTGCTTGAATTTTTGAAATCTTATTATTATTTTGAAAAAGAAGTAATTGACTATGATCTACTTAAAATTTTAAACTGTATACTATAATGTTTTTTAAACAGATTGAGTAAAACAAGGAAATCTCTGCTGGCTAACTCAACAATTTAATAATTTTACCAAAATATCTTTGAGACATTATATTGAACAAAATATTGAAAGAATGAAAGAAAAAAGTCGTACATTTATGCCAAAGTGTTGTTAAGTAATACCTAAACTTAAGGAAAACACTGTATTATGTTAATACATAATTTGAATAAGAAACAAGATAAAATATTTATGTATTTTGACTATCATAACAGTTATGTAAGATTAAATTGGAATTGATGGACGAATAAAAAATAAATTATTCGTGACAAAGTTAAATGTATATTTTTAAAGATAATTAAAACTAAAGTAGTAATAAATAATAATGGTAAGATTGGCGTATGGAAAAATAGACCTAGTATGATAAGAGAAAATATAAAACTTTATTTGAATGAAAATTTCAATGATAAAAGATATAAATGGATCGTTATTAGTTTTAGTATAACTTTCATGTATAATAAAATTCTATGACGAGTTATATATGTCAAATGAAGGATTAAAAGTTAGAAGGATATATGGATGTAATACAAGGCAAATGTAGAAGAATAATGTTAAATAAAGATTATATTTATACTGATAATAAGACATAGTAGTTGGCTCGAAAAATGAAGGAATTATTTATAAAAATTGTCAATGGAAAAAAAACCCTGAAGAATTGTCAATAATCTGTTTACATTGGAATTGTATAAGTTTATAATTTTCATATGAGAACAAACGGAGCAGGAGAGGAATGTCGAGGTGTAACTAGTCTGAAGCGTTAGGAACGAGTGGAGTATCTTTAAAAATTAAAGTTTTTTTTTTAGATGAACTTGTATACTAATTAAAATAAGGAAAACTTGTAACTGAATATTTGTATATAGTTTAATTTTATACTTTAAAATAATTGTTATCAATATGAGGGAATAATTCAATAGAGAGAAAAATTAATAATTAATTTGATTTGTTTATTTATGTAATTAATTGTTCAAAGTTTTTTTATTTTATTAAATATTGTTAAATAATTAAAATAAATGAGTATAAAAAATCAGCTAGTGAAATATACATATAAAAGTAGCTACTATATAGATATTACAAGAAGATGGGACATGTCTGTGTTCAAATATAGTATTAAAAATGATAAATAGTGATATTTAAAGTTTGATCTTAGGTTTAACTATTAATACTTTAATATAATTGTAATAGAGTCATAATTAATTATAGTTTATAATTCTGTATAGACTGTTATTAGTAAGAAATGTATGAAACAGGTACAGCTTAAAAATGGGAAGTTAATACCCGAGTTATTAAATAAAATAATGATAAGGATTTTTATTTTATTTAAGATGCACCAAAGAGTGGTCTATCAACACTTAGCTTAATATCATAAATTGTAAATGGAAATTATTTCAGGAGAAGAGAAAATTGTTATGTTTGTGAGTGTGTGTATAAAACTTTTATTTTTTAGTTAGCTATAGTTTGATAGTAAAGCCATGGAATAGTGACTGGGATATTAGGGAAGAAAACCAATAATTCCAGAAAAGATCAAATGCTAAATATCATAGAATTTAAAACAAATAAATATGTATTTTTTTATAATTACAATAAGATTGTTTTATTGAAGAAGAAAAGTAATGATATGTGTGTCTCAATCTTCTTATAATTTTGAAGTAAAATATAAGGGGTAATTATGTATAAATGAAATCCATTAAAAAGGAGTGATTATTTAACCAATATACATGTTTTTGTTGTGTAAAAAACCAATTTTAATATAACAATAATACCATATCTTATGATAAGGGAATAATTAATTGTAAATACCTGTGATTGTAATCTGGTTAAATATAATTGTTTAAGGCTTTACATATATTATTGTGTTATATAATTTTTATATTGTTTTATGTCAATTCATTTATTAGTTAAAATTAATTATTGAAAATTTGTAAATAAGATGTTATTAAAGTTGATGTTAAAAAGTTACACTAAGTAATGTATTGAGAATTGCCTTTCTTTCATCTGAGTCGTCATCACTACACCATCTTCAAAGAATCTTAATTGTAATGTATACATTGAACCAAAGCATGCAGTTTGAGATTTGAATAAGAAATTAATCCAGTACAAGATAGTGTATAACAATCATTTAAGAAAACATTTCTTAAAAGAGCTCTCAAACCATTGCAAGTTGCCTTGATCATATAAGTCATTAATAAAATATCTATTATAAACTGATTGTAAATATCTTAAATTATGTTTATTGATAATAAATCAAATTATTAAATTTTATTGTTGAGATGATATGTTATTAGACAAGCGGAAATAAATGGTTATTTATTATTAAATTGTTAGAGACCATAAAATAATTTATAAATCAGATTATGAATTAGTTAGTATGGGAAGTTAGAGATTAGGATTACAATTTAGATAACAGTAGGTAGTTATTATTAAAATTTCAGAGATCATAAAAATAAAACAGTAATATAATTTAAGATATAAGTTAAGGTAGGTCACATTTCCCTCTTGATATCTTATAGGTAGTATAAAGAACTAATTTAAAATCAATGATAATTCTGAGATCTCCTTAGTATAGTATTCTTATTATGGTTATTGTTTAGAATCTTGTAAAAGTAATAATAGTAAAAAATAAATGTACAATAAAATGATAGTTTAAACTTATTAATTAATTTATCTTCAAGTTAATGATTATAAATGTTTTATTATATTTATTTAAGTATTATTGTTAGTCATGGGAATATTGAGATACTTAATAAGAGGAGTGTCTTGGTATTCTTATGCCATTGAGCAAATACTTTGGTATTTGTTTAATGTTAAAGAGTATGTAATCTTGTTGATAAGATAAGTGGGTCTCATAATTGCTAATACTAATAAAATATAATTTAGAAATAATTAAGAATATCAAATTGTACTTAAATAAAATAACAGTATAGCCCAATTTAAGGACTTCTCATGTCTTCTAGGGGTCATCGTCCTATTGGCAGGGTACAATATGAATAAAATATTACTGACTTACTCTCCGTCATACATTAATATATATTTGTAGTGTTTCTCTTTTACTCCAAAAGCCACAATATAAGCAATGCAATGAATAAACTGACTGAAACTAACCTCCTATAAGTTTCTAATTAACTGCATTTCTACTACTAAAAGGGACAAAATTTGTTTTTAAGTGTCTCTAATTACAAAAATGCCAAATTGCTTGATGTATTCTCATTTTCTTTTTAATTTGTCATTTCATAATTAGATAGAAATATTAATTTAAAAACAGTTAAAAAAAAACCACTTACCTGATCCAACCATTACTTGATTATAAGTTTCTGATTTGAGCTTATCCAGAGAAGAAAAAGTTACATTACCACTGTTTGGTGAATTTAGTGGTGCTTTTTTAGTTCTAAATATATATATATAAATGTATATTTATTAATATTTATTTAAATATCTTTATTCTTAATCATATTTACTAATAGCCTATTTTTTAGATTATGAATAAATAAAGATATATATATATACATACAATTTATAATCATTACATATATAAATAATTAATTCAACAGTAAATATTCTAGTGATACAAGACATTGTTTGCAAAAAAAAAAAAAAAAAGGAAAATAATTACAAATGACCAATTTAAAAGAATACAATGGTATTGAATTATTGTTAATAATAATATTATATAGAAGTATAACAGAAAAATGGCTAGAAAACCAATAGTAAAAAAAATAAACAAATCAAAGATGTAAAATGTTATTTTGAAAAAAAAAAGTTATTTCATCATTAAACAAATGAACGACTAAAAACAGGAATTATATAAAATGTCATTTCTGTTGAAAAATTCTACAAATAAGTATACAGAAATAAAGAGAGAAAAAAAAAATTCATGCAATAACAAAAGCATGAATGCAAATACAGTATATTTCAAATGAAAAGATAAGACAATTAACTCTATAGAAAATGAAATGCTTCAGGAACTGATGAAATTATGTTTTGAAAGATGCACATGCATATATAGCAAAATTATATACACAAAATACATAAATGATAAGGATCTACTACACATCTAAAAAAATATTATTGTACAGTGAAATTTAAAAAAAAGTCAAAAAGATTCAAATGGGCAAGTAATAAGATTATTAAAATTAATAGAGAACTTTGGGCTTAAACTAATCAAAAAAAAAAAAGAAAACCAAAACAGATTTAAATAGTTAGTAGAGTGCTGCAAATTTTTATCAATGTTTGGATTACAAAAAAAATTTTTAAGAAATGAAATTCAATCTTTTTTTTGTAAATTCCATATATATATATGAAATATATTCCTACGATTCATTTGACTTAAAAAATGAAATTGCTAATTAGCTTGTATTATTCAACAATTTCATCCCATAAATTTTGATGAATTCTAACTATATTTTATGACACTGAATCAAAATATAAAATCAGATTTTTTCTATAAGATTTAATTTTCTTGTAATGCCAAATTGAAATTTTTAAGATTAAATATAATCTTAAGATATTAGGCAAAAATCTTTCTGTAAAATTAATACAATTTATTCTTTTAGATTTGACAATTCTGGCAAGACAAATGTGATTACTTTCAGTAATATAAAGCAGTTCCAAACCAATCTATCTATAGATATCATAGTATTAACAGCTAGAGTGTGTTGCTTTTCATTTAAGTATTGTATGTAATAACTTTATACCAACATTGTGTTCATTTACATGCATTATTATATTGCAAAACTGCAATATTAATATTAATTTATTATATTATGTATATTATGAATTAACTATTTAATTCCAGAAATATATCTTTACATTATTATTAAGAAAAGATATATTTATACAAAACTACATAAATAATAATATAACCTATAAATAAATAAAACTTCATTAGTTGAAATTTGTCAAAATGTTTATGTGCTTAATAATATTGATACTTATAAATAAAGATTGATTATGATGAGTTAGAAAAAGTTAACGGTTACAAATACCTTGGTCATATTATTAATACAGATGGAAACATAATGGATGAAATTAATCATAGAATTAAACTTGGTTGGAGTGCTTTTGGTAGAAATAACTTGATACTAAAAGGAAATATGCCTATGAGTTTGAAAAGGAAGGTTTTTAATAAATGTGTTTTGCCAATTCTTACTTATGGATCTGAGACTTGGACACTTAATAGAAGAGCAATACAGAGACTTCAGACCACTCAAAGAAGTATGGAGAGATGCATGTTGGGAGTAATAAGAAGAGATTGAAAACGCAATATATGGGTAAGAGAACAAACAGGTGTTACTGACCTCATTAAAAAAATTAAAAGACTGAAATGGAGTTGGGCTGGACATATTGCTAGAAGAGTTGATAATAGATGGACAATTGAAATTTTAGACTGGATTCCAAGAGATTGTAAAAGATCCAAAAAAAGACTACATGTGAGATGGATGAATGAAATAAGAAAGTGTGCAGGGGTGATGTGGAGAAGAGAGGTTAAAGATAGGAAAAGGTGGAGTGAACTTGGAGAGACCTTCATCCTGCAGTGGATTGATAATGGTTGATGATGATGATGACATATATTTCCATTACAGTATATATATATATGTAATAATTACATGAGGAGAGAAGAAAAAAAATTAAGTCTAAATGTTATGTATAATGGTCAGTAAATATTCTCAATAATAAATATACATTACATTGAACATTGCCAAAATAAGTTGTTGTTTTTTTAATTAAATAATTCAATATTTCTAATCATATAATCTTTACAGTTTTATTTACTTCTTTATCTGAAAAAAATAACACACTGAATTACATAACTTTTCTTTTAAAAAAATATATTTATAATGTCTATTTATCCAACAAAAATGTGATTTTGCAATTGCAGATTTAGTATCATTCTTATCGGGAATCTGAAAATATGTCAATTTATCTTATAATTTTATATTTACCTGACAAAAACGTCATGTTTACAGTGCTTGATTCTCTTGTAAGTATGCTTTTATGACTGAAAGTAACCATCAAATAAAATCTTTAAAAATAATTTTGCTGAGATGAATAGCACTGACTATAAAGTCTTTTCTATCCTCTTTGTTTTTATACAGTAAAATAAGAGAAGCAATTTTTAATCTCAATTGATACAATTACTGAATTTTAAAATTTCTACAAGTATCGAAGGAAGGAATTGTAATGCATCTGTTTATAAAATTGTAAACAACTGTTTTAACTTCATTAGCTAAATATCTATACAAACTTAGATGAATCAATATTATGGATATAATAATTGAAAGTTGTCACTTAAAATTGCAATACCATTAATCAAAATATAATCAAAATACACCTACTTCCATATTCAAGATATCGCTATTATCATATAAAAAAAGACCATAAGGTACTTTTATTAAAACAAAAATGATCTAAACTGACCACAGTCTGTAATTCTTTTCTGCAGTTTTTTAATCTATCAATCATTTTTAAGTCTTTCTTTCAGTCATGCAATTATTGCCAGAAAATTAATATTTCTTTTAATTAATACAAGATCCATGCATTAATAATATGACAAGTTTGAAATCGAAATTGATTATTTTTGTGTTTAAACAATTATTAAAATTTACTATTTTTTTCCCAAAGAATGAAATTACATTTCTAATCAATATGCTAAGGGTATGAATTATTTTTAAATACAATTATTATTTTAATCTGGAAACTTTCTAATCAATAATCAATCTAACAAAGATTCTATAAAATATCTGTATAATATTGACTTTTTTTTTAAACCCTGGTATAAGTAAGACCCTAAGGCCATTGTTTTTTTTAGAATTTGAGTTGGCTTAAAGTTATCAATATTAACGTTTTGTTTAGACCAGGGTGGTTCAATCTTTTGGCATCTCTGGGCCACATTGAAAAAAGAAAAATCGTCTTGGGCCATATTTTCAAATATACAAACATTACCAAAAACTAATAAACAAAAAAAAAAAAGATCTGTACATAATTTTTGTGATATCCACCACCACAGATAAGCAAAAAAGTCTTTAAATAATAAAATCGTCATGCAGATTCCAAGTTTGTGATCACTAATATGGAAAATACACATATCTAAGCAATAAAACATCATTTATGGTTTTTTAAATTATAAACGTAAAAGAGGAAAATATAAAACTAGTTGGATATTTGAAGTATTTGAGTATGTTTATTTTAATCATATTGTGACACATAATCACAAAAAGTTTCATAATGTTTTAAATGAATTAACAATTTTGCATCGTGCGTACTCATAGCCATCCTGATTTAGACATGATTGTGAATAAGAATCTCCAGTTAAATTTTTTATTTACATCTGTTTTATTAGACAGGATGTGATAACATTTTACAAACATACATATTTAAAATATTATCCTTGATGTTTTTCCAAACTTTGACTTTATATAAGCTTTTAACTTTAATTTAGTACACATCTTTGATATTAACAATAAGTGATTACATAAGCTTTTAAGATATTCATCCTATTTAATAAGTCAAAACGACTTAAAATATAATTTTTAGTAAGAGAAAAGCATTTTTAATTTAATGTTTTTTGCAAAAACAAAAATTGAACAGTTTGTATTATGTTAAGTCCATTTATATCTTGTTTACTGATCATATCATCTCAGAAAGTATAAATTACTTTGATATAATGATTAAAAAAAACTGTCAAAATCCTCATGGCTGTTTTTTATTATATATACATAATACTCATTTTAATATATTTCTTTTACACATATATCTACCCATTTTTAAGTTTTAAATCACTGCTCTTTTCGAAGTTTTTTTTTTTTTTTTGTATTAACTTGAAATTAAATATATGTATAAATAATATTTTATAATAAATGCTTTTTATTTATTGTGCACTAAAAAGCCAAAAAATATTGTTTTCTTCAATTACAATTGGGATACTTATATTTAATTTGGAAGTAAAAGTGTATGATGTCCAGAAATTAATTAATTCAAAATCACTTGTAAATAAATGTAAAATAAATTTTTTTTTAAAATAATGCTTTTATGTAAATAATCAACTAAACCGTAGAAAAATAGTAAAGTAATTTGCGTCTTGGCTATTTTGCCATCCTTGGAAAATATCAAAAATCTTAAGAATTTAGCTTTGTTATAAAACAATTGGAAATTGCAGGAATATTGTAGTATCATAAAAGCATTTAAGGATAAAATAAATCATAAAAATGAAAAAGATCTCAAATGCTTTTATGAAACTACAATATTCTTGCAATTTCCAATTGTTTTATAACAAGGCTAGATTCTTAAGATCTCTGATATTTTCCAAGAACAGCAAAAGCATTATTTAAAAAAAAAATTTTTTTATATATTATTTTTTTATTTTTTAGTTATATTTACATATTATTTTAAAAAAAATGATTAAAACTACAAAACAATCTGACAAAATTATAATTTAATAATACATGAAAATAACAAAGTGTGCCCTCTAACAAACGAATTCCAAATGTAAATATCATGTGATCATCTACTATATAAAAATATTTATGTATTGACTTTTTAATAAATTTAATTAAATATGAATTGAATCATTATTTTCATCAGACATATATATATATATTATTTAATTTAATTAAGTATGAGTTAAATCAATATTCACAAAATTTTATTTTACAAAAGTAATATTTCCATTGGCTCAGTTGCTAAAGAGTTTTCTTGAGAAGTGTAAGGATGTGAGTTCAAGTTCTAAATGGGAATAGATCTTTTTTCATCATTAATTAAAAAATATGACATATCAACAGAAACACAGACAAATTTTGGACATATCAACAGAAATACAGATAGAGCAAGTAAATATAAAAGCATTTAAAATTAGTGATTGAATTAATACATTTCTGGACAACCTACACTTTTACTTCAAGTTAAATATAAAAACTCCAATTATGGCTGAGGAAAATGATTATTTTTTGGCTTTTTAGCATATAGTAAATAAAAATATTAACTATAAAATACATTTTATATAGATTTTTAATTTTTTCGTATTTGGATATTTTTTATAATTATTACTATTTAGAATGAAGATAAAAATTGAAATGAAAAATGGTTCATAAAATAAACAATTATTTGAAAAGAAAAAATATGTGAAATTAATTTGTTTTATATACATTGAAATTAATCATATTTGGAAAAAAAGTTGTGGAATACTTATTAATAAAACAATTAAGTATTGATTTTATTAAATAGAACAAAAACCATGTTGCATTCTGTAAAACATTATTTTGTTTATAAAAGAAACATCTTTTAAAAATAAACTTTTATAATCAAAAGAAATTAAAATTTAAAGCAACTTTTATAATCAAGAGATTGAATTTGCCATTAACTTTTTTTATTTTTATTTTTAATAAAGAAAATATACTGCTCTCTCTCATGCATAATTGAAAACTTAATAAACTGTTATCAATAGTCTACCAACACCTCTAGAGTAAACAAACCAGGGAATCAACTTGAAATATTTCATTGTTATATTGCATTGCTATTGATTTTTTTTTAAACAGATGTACAAAATTTGAAGGAAATCCATTTGAAGAAGTCTGTTAAATCTCAATTAAAGAATGTATCTTAAACAAACAAACCAAGTTTCTAAGTTAAACAAAAGCATTTAAAAATAAAATAACATGAATACTTAACGGCTACTAATTCAATTTTATGCTCTTTTTAATCACAGCTTTAGTACTTTTTGGAAAATTTTTAAATTTTGAAATATCACCTATCTATTATGAGATCCAAACAAAATGTTGGCAACTATTTAATAAATTATCTAAACTTATCTATTGTTGCATGTCTATAGTAAACCATATTCCAATTTCCACAAATAATTTTATAAATTATACTTCTTTTATTCTTTATTTTATCTTTCATTTTAGATTTAATAGATTTTAATTTTGTACAGTGTGTATAATTTTATTTCCATGATTTTTATTCTTTATTTTGTAAATCATTGGAAAGCTTAAAATTTTTATTTATTATTTTCAAAGTTATTATTATTTCAAAGAATAATATTATTATTTTTTATTATTAAAGAATATATTTTTAATAATTTTAGATTAGCATATATATATTTTTTATTTACAATTATTTTTTTTTATAATTTACCTTTTATTTTTTATACTAATATTATATTAATTACCAATGGATTCAGATATTTACATTCCACTTTTCCTTTAATTGATTCGTTAAAACATAGACAATTAACATTATGAAACAAGACTGGAATAAGTAATCAATAAATTTAAGATTCAATCTATTTTTACATACATAAAACATAGACCATAAATTGTTGAGAAAAATATAACAGAAAAGATAAAAATAACTTAGTTTCTTGTGTTATAATAAATCCTTTCTTTTTTAGTTTTTATAAATTAATGTAAAAAAAAAAAAACTTAAGTGTTTTTCATTTATATTGTTAAAATGTTTTTATTTGATAAAAATATCTAAAACCTAAAATTTCAATTCTTCATTTATAGTGTTTTATTATTATTTTAAAAAAATTTTTTCTTTTTTTTGTAAAAAATCAATTTTCAAAAGAAAACTTACAAATGACCGTTCCCCCCCCCCACTATCCCTCTTTTTCTCTTAAAACTAAATTAAAAAAAATAGAAAAGACAAATAAAACTAAGAGTCTGAAAACAAACCAGAACAGTAATAATAGGATTTTAAATTATACATTGAATTTATAATAAATTAATCTGCAAGTCAGTATTTACATAGCGGTTTTACAAAAATCCTTTTTCCATAAAAAAAAAAAAAATCTTAAATTGATTGATTCATTCGTTATTCCAGGATTGTTTAATGACAGTGACTTGCAGATACAATCTTTCATATTCATGATTGTTTTTTTTTTTTTTTAAAGTTTTTTTTCTAATTTGTCTGAAATTATTTTAATATAATTTTGTCATTATTACTATCTTTATAAATTTTACTATCTAAATATTTTATTTTGGGAATAAATTACACTTTTATAAAGATTACTGTAAATATATAAAGATTAAGATTATTATAAATAATATTTATAAATTTTTTGTTCCCAATTATTAAAATACCGTCAACATAACTGGGGTAATGGATTATTTCTTTTCTATTATTTTTTTTAATTATAGAATTTTCTAATTCATTTATAAATATTGAAGTTATTATCAACTAATTGCACAACCCGTTATTAATTTTTTATGTGTATTCCAATACTCATTATTATACTTAAATTATAAATTATTATGGTATTAATATTAAACCTTTTTCTATATTATTATTATATTTTGATTATGTGTACATTGATTTAGTTTTTTGCACATCTATTATCTATATTTAATTTGTTATGCAATAAGATGAAAATTTATTTTTAATATTCCCATTTCCCCACTTTATCACTTTATCAGCGGTTCCTTTAGTAAAATTATTTCAATTCTTCCAGTTATCTTAAAATTTAACATTAATATACCATATCTATTAAACAAATCAAATCTATTCTCACCATTCAGAACTTTCTATACATAAATTCTTTAAAAATTTAAAAACATATATTCATAATTATTATACTATTATCGTTACAAAAATCTACCAATGTTTTACTTCTATCATTTCTTATTCATCATTATCAGCATAAGTTATCTACTAAAAGGCAAATTCCATACACTAAAATACATCACTTTCTCTAATCTTTTCTTTAAAATCAATAAATCAATTTCTTTATTCTCGTATTTATTTTTCTCAAATTCTTTACGATCCTAATTTATCTTTCATACTTCTCTAGTTTTTAAAAATCATAACAATTCCAGTTTCTCTTTCTCTTCATACTTTACTCAATGTATATATTTTCACTTTTTTCCCCCCAACATTTCTATATTACTAGTCTTATTTTTCTAACCTGTTTTTTTCCAGTCTTCTCCAATTCACATCTTTAAAACCTCCATTTTTAAAAATTTTTCCTAAATGTTCACATTTCAGCTCCATATAAACTATATCTCCAAGCAAAATATATTATAAGCCATTTTTTTGGGAACTAATTTCAATGAACCCACAATTAATCTCTTATCCTTTAGTTATTATAATTGTCAATCTAATTTGTTTATGGCTACTTCCATCTTCAATTAATTTTCCAAATATAGATTTTTAAAAAAACTTATCCTATATCTTCTTTTCACTGACTTTCATTATAAATTTTCTATAAGTCTGTCAATCCTATATAACCATCTCATTATCTGAAAATATTGTCATATCATCAGCAAATCTAAACATAGAACTTTCCCACTTTTCAAAACCAATTTTATGCTTTTCAAAATAATTTTCATTTAACAACTCATAAAAATATATATAAACAAAAAAAAAAAAAAAAAAAATAACATTCCCTGCTTTACACTTTTTTTTATATCAATATCTTTTAATGAGAAGATCATTACAAAAAACAACTTCATTTCCAATCTATAAATTTCTTTTTTAATATATCCATGAAAATAACTTAATTCACTCTATCAAATCTTTGCAAGACTAACAAAATCAATATTAACAATCATCTCCCCCCTCTACATGTATTTTCAACAGTATTCAACATTTTAATTGCATTTCCTGTCATTTATATTTTCTAAATCCAAACTGCTCTTCACATAAGAAAATATCAAATCTATTAGAAAACCATGATATTCTAGAACCACAACTTTTAAATAATATATTTACAAGTAACTTCTTTAAAAAGCATCAGTGTTAATTTTTCATAATAGATTAGCGAACAAATTATATATCTATTTATTTTAAAAATAAATAAATGCTCAATGATAATAATAAACTAATTCTTTTTAATACATACATTTGATCACAGATAATTTTATAATCTATTTCCTAGTATGCATACATACAAATACAAAAATTCAAAAGTGCATAATATATAAATTCCATTTAACATTTTTTAAATAAATTTTTAAAAATGGGGAGAAAAAATATTACTGTTTTTCTGGAAGTACAATGGCAACTTTTTTGCCTATCTGTGGCATGGGCTGTTTTTTTCTTGTCTGGACTGGTTTAGGAGGTTTCAGGGGATAACCATTGCTTTCACACCAACCCACAGGAAATATATCATGGGATTCTACATCAACTATATGACTAGGCAAAGATTTGCCATGACTGTCTGTATGAATCCACATAAGATGACCAACTATTCTTGTTACTGTTGCTGCACAAATTTGGTGAGGTTGAAAAGGGTTTACTGCTTCTAGTTTCATACCACGCTCAAATGAATGTTCAGAAACGGTCTACAAAAAAAAATCAAACAAACAAACGTATGTCACAAAATATTTATTAAATATTATAAAATTAAAAGCACAGCATTTACCAAATTAAATAGACTTTTTGGAGCTTCTTCAGCATTACAATGATTTAGATATTCATTCCAGTCAAACTCAGCTTTGTTCCAGCCTGAAAATAAATATAAAAAAAGTGGAAGACAATATATATATAAACATATCAAAATTTTACAATTTTTATTCTTCATGTTGACAATTATTAAGGAAAGACAACTTTTTCTTTTCTTTAATTGTATAAAAAAAAAAAAAAATGATAGAAACAATTTATTGAAAATACTTTATATTAATGTTAATTATTGAATATATATTTTAATTTATTTGTGTTTTGATTATTCTGATTTATATTTTTACCAAAACAAATTTATAATATATTTATACATGTGCAATCACTATTATTTTTACTTTATATCAGTGAACTGTGTATATATATACTATCCATAAAAGATAAAAATAAAATAGATGAAAACTGCAGTAGAAAACAAGGCAAAGAATATAATTATTTTATATATATATAATGACACTTTATAGCTTTAAATATTCTGGCCAATCACTGTATAATGAAAAAAAAAAAAATCTATCGATCACTCTGCAGGATGTTTCAAAAATAAAAACGATGAAAACCTCAGTATATACAAAAAAACTCAAAAATAAATAATTTATATACAAAAAATAAATAAAGCAAAGAAGTTTTTTTTTTTTTAGAGAAATTATAACAGTCCAATAAAAACAATAGAAAATAACATTAAAAATCTAGAAAAAAATAAAATGTAAATAATAATGAATAACAAACATTGTAAATATTAATATACAAATAAAAAATATAATTAAAGGGGATTTGAAACCAGACTTTCAAATTCCCTTCAGTCATCCGTTCTATCCAATATAACTGATACACATGACCACATACATGTGAAAAGAGTAAATGATTTCCAATATATGTATTTCATACTGAACCAACATTCATCAGTTGGTCCAGATCATCTCCTACACACACACACATATATATAATCAGTGCCCAGTTTATATTAAGATAGCAAATCTACACACTTTAATGAACAGGTTTTCAATCCTCTCCACTCACGCAAGGGTTTTGAGCATTCCATCATCAGATTTTCAGTGAGATAGATGGCTGAAGAGTGGAGAGGATTGAAGCAGGTCAATTAAAATGAGTAGATTTGCTATCTTAATATAAACTGAGCACTGATTATATGTATGAGGGGGAGATAAGGATCTGAACCAACTGATGAGTGCTGGTTCAGCATGAAATATTTATATTGGAGATCATTTATCTTTTTCACATGTATGTGGTCGTATATCAGTTATATTAGATAGAGTGGATGAATGAATGAAGCTTGAAAGTCTGGGTTCAAATCCTCTTTAATTACATCTAGCTTAATTATATATACTATACTTGTATTTCAATATTAAATATAAAAATAGTAAACAAAGAAAATCATAATATATATATATATTTATAAATATAATATAAGTAAAAATAATATAAAAGATACATATAACTTATCAATAAGTCAAAAACATTTATAAGGAAAAACAAACAATTCTATAAAAACAATATTGAATCATGATCCTCTGTTCACATTAGGAATAAAAAAACACAGTACAAAAATTTATTGATAATGATAGAAAATATTTTTTACTAAAGATAACTTTGAACAATGTTAGAATTAAGTATACACACAAGCTCTTAATTAATAAGTGTCCGTATATTCTAGCTCTCCACTGATGTGAGCCATAAGCTCGAAACCAGTTGGTCTGGAGATGAGAGTGTTCTGGGTAGAGATTTTAAATATTTTCTCATACCGCACTTATTAATTAAGAGCTTGTTTGAGCTATTGGTATGCCTCTGTGTGCATTTTGTAACTACAAGCTTATTAAAAGTATCATCACGTTATATATGACATGCTTTTTTAATTATTATAATTAAGTATATAAAATAGCTCCCAAAATTGTAATATATTAGCAATAGATATACGTTAAATTTTTCTTTCAGAAAGTGGGTAGAATAATTAAGAATGTAAGTACTATGATCAAGTGATAACACCTTACCATGATTGGTCTGGTGATACTTTAGCATTGTTTACAAAACTCTTTAATTTTGCTCTATCATCTCAATTTTATAATTAAACTGCACACTTTAATGAATCCTAACATTGTTAAAATTCATAAAATAATTAACATCAGAATTAAAAAAATACAAAATAATCAAAAATAATAATAAGCATTTAATTAATAAAAAATGAAAAAAAAAATTAAAGAAATGCTTTTATTCACATAAATGTACTAAAAAATAAACTTTCATTAGCTTTTACAATATTCTTGATGCCATACACCCAAAATAAAAGTATGCAGTACTCCTGTTTAGATATACTTTTAGATTACTTCTAAACAAGAGTCCACATACTTTTATTTTGATCTCATAATCCCAAGAAAACTATAAAAGCTTAAGAAAATTAATATTTTACTTTTCAGTGCATTTTCTTTTTTATTTTTAAATGCATTTATGTGAATAAATATATATCTTTAAATTATATATATATTATTTCAACTTTTAATAAATAGAAAAAATATGTATTTTAAAATTAATTTTATAACACAAGGAAAGGGATAACCCTGTAAGAGAAAATGGCTATGAAGATAAAATTGCATTGGGTTGCACACATTATATGAAGATAGAGGAAGTATAAAAAAAAAAAAAGATATATAAGATATCAAATAAAGCCTGGGAAAATATGATAGAGATAGAAGATCTGCATAAAAAGTATGCTTTTTAAATGAAAATCTGTAGGTAATATGTTATAGTATTAAATTGTTCATCTGTGCAAATGCTTTGCGAAAAAAAAAAAAATTTTTTTAAATGTGATTTTGACTTGAAAAATAAAGATAATAGCATAAGATTTTATATACATAATATAATAAAGAATAAGTGAATCAATCTGATAATGGAAAGTTGATATATTAAAAAAAAAAATCTGAGGATACGAAATAAAAGCACACAAAATTATATAAAAGTAAATATGTAAAGAAGTCTATTAATATGGCTTTATGAAATATTCAAGGAGAAAGGCAAATCGATAAATAGCAGTAAATGAGGAAATAAAATTAATGCTGAGGTGAGAGTGATTTGAAGAAAAAATGTGCTATTGCCAAATATTTACAACTGGAAAGGGGTCAACAGATTAGGAAAAAAATAGAGGGGAATTATAAAGAGATTAAAAGATAATTGTATAAAATATTTTGAATATATATGATATAGTGAGTAGAATACATACTATAGTAGAAGACAAAAAGTAAAAAAGCATTTTAATAAATTCAGAAAATGATATTAGTCTTATTATTGCTGGATTTTAATATAAATATTTAAAAAAATGATAAAATAAACAATGATCAAAGGAAGTTTTATTTATAAGAGAAATAATTTAGAAATCAGAAATTAGTAGATTCAAGAACAATATTCATAAAAATAAATTGATATAAATATTTTGTATTGGTGGATAGAGCTGATAGGAATTTGATAAGAGTTATTAAAATAGATCAAAATAAAAAAAGATTAAAGATAAGATAAAATAAACTTTAAATAGCCGATTGCAGGGCTAAGACTTTTCCAACTGCACCTCATAGAATAACAACAGAAAAGGCAATACCATCAGGCTTACCAGGTGCTGAGTAGTGAGAATTAGAATAATTTGCCATCTTTATCTTTCAGTTAAGAATAGCTAGATATATCCATTTACTGACATATTGGATTATTAACTGATTTTTTTTTTAATTCAAAAAATAAATATAATCATCATTATTATTTTCACCCATTATTGATCTACTGCAGGATGAAGGTCTCTCTTCAATCCATCTTCTCCATATCCCATGACATTTCCTTTTTTCATCGATCCATCCATCTCACATGTGGTTTTTTTCTAGATAATTTGAATCTCTTGGAATCCAGTTTAAGATTTCAACTGTTCATCTATTATCACCTCTTCTAGCAATATGTCCACCCCAACTTCAGTGTCTCTTAATTCTTTCAATGATGTCAATAACACCTGTTTGTTCTCTCACCCACATATTTCATTTTCGATTTCTTCTTGTTAATCCTAACATGCATCTCTCTGTACTTCATTAAATGGTCTGAAGACTCTGTGTTGCTCTTTTGTTAAGTGTCCAAGTCTCAGATCCATAAATAAGAATTGATAAAATACATTTACTAAAAATCTTTCTTTTCAAACACATAGGCATATTTCCTTTTAATATTAAGTTATTACTACTAAAAGCACTCCAACCAAGTTTAATTCTATGATTAATTTCGTCCATTATGTTTCCATCTGCAGTATAATTTGACTAAGGTATTTGTTGGTAGGTTCTTCTAACTCAGCATTATCAGTCTTTACTTCCATCTTTGAGAAAATGCACTGAACATTATTTTACTATTTTTAACATTTACTTTTAATCCTACTTTCTTATTTTCATCTGATAACTCTTGCAACATTTCTTGAAGCTCTAAAACACTATTTTCAAAAACAACTACATTATCTGCAAAATTGAGATGACTTAAATAATCTCCATTTACTTTTACTCCCTTACCTTCCCATTTTAATCCACAAAATACTTCTTGCAAAACTGCTATAAAAAGTTTTGGAGATATGGAGTCACCCTGTCATACACCCTTCTAAATGTTAATTTCCTAGTATCATTATATAATCTAATTGTTGCTGTTGCATTTTTATAAATATGACAATATCCTGGGTCTATACCTTGATGATTTAATAATGTTTTAATCACTGAAACAATGCTTATAGAATCAAACGTGTTTTCATAATCTACAAATCCAAAAAATAATGGCAACTCATATTCATTAGTCCTTTCTATAACTTCTCTCAATATGTGGATATAATCCGCAGTACTAATGTCACTTTTAAATCCAGCTTGTTCTTTTGGTTGGTTAAAATCCAAAGTTGGCTGTAGACAAGTTATAATTATTTTGGTAGAATTTTGTATAAAACTGATAAAAGACTGATAAGTCTGTAATTTCTAATACCTTGGTACATCTTTATCATTTAGACATTCAGTATATAACTTTGCCAACATTTTTTTTCTATTTCTTCCCCTGCTTCTTTTAAGATATCAATTATAATTCCATTATTACCTGGAGCTTTTTTCCCTTCTTCATAAATTTAATTGCATGTCTTACTTCTTCATTTAAAATCCTGGGCAATTCAGAAAATGTAGTATTTGTAGAGATATTTTTCATTGTTCTTTATTGCTATATAATTCTTGATAGAACTCCTTCTTTTTGCAGAAATACGTTTCCTACCAAGACTAAGATGTTGTTTTACATTCTTGAGATTTATTCTCTTCTATAGCTTCCCTTGCTAGTTCACAATTATACTTTCTTATATCATTACTAATTCTTTGTTTACACCACTACACAAAATTCGAGATATTCAATCCTTCTTAATGCATCATTTTTATATATTTTCATATTGCATCTTTTCTTTATAAATTGTCTTTTCTCGAAAGAATTTTTACTGGTCAATTGTGGTTTTTTTGTACCAGCTATCTTGGTTGTAGTTCTTAAAAATGTATCAATTATCTTCCTATTGAATTCGTTCAAATTTCTTGCAAGTTCTAATTTAAATTCATTGGGATGTTTCTAAAAATTAGGAATATCAACTGTCAATATTGTTTTCCTTAATATTTTTTCTCTCTCTAATTTTACATTATTATGCACCTTACATCTTACTAATTGATGATCAAGAACATTACAATCTTGAAATATATATTTTCTGTTAGTCAAAATATGATCCAATTCTGCTGAACATTCATTTGGATGTTTCCATGTCGATTTGCAATTAACATTTTTCTCCAAAAAAGAATATAAAGTTTCTCTTTTTCTGCAAATTCCATAAGTCTATGTCCTCTCTCATTTCTATCACCTTAACTAAATTTACCTACAGCACTTTCATCTTTTAATTTTTAACAATTCTAACATTAAAGACTTCCATGACAGTTTTAAAATGTTGTTTGGTCTGATCAAAACCTTTTTGTACATCCATATAACAAGCCTCTATTTCTTCATCACAATGAAAACTTGTTGGAGCATAAACCTGAATTAACTGCATTTGATATCTATTATTAAGTTAAATATCCAATTTTGCCACTCTGTCTGATATACCATCAATCTCCACAATGATGTTCTTCCATTTTTTATTTATTTATAATGAATCCTACTCCACTTGTATTGGCAATATTTGTTTACTGGCAATATTTGTTCCTTTATAATACAATACATGTCTACTTTTTAAATCGATTGTCACTTCACCTTTTCTTGTAACATCACAAAGTCCATATAATGTCCCAACAGTTCTTTTTCCAGTTCTTGCAATCTTCCTTTACTTGAAAATGATCTGCAATTGTAAGTACCTAAATAAAATGTCATGAAATGACAGCCTGGATCCACAACTTGGAGATTCTTAGCACTTTGGCTGGCAACTTTACAGCCTTCTTTCTGGGATTAAGGGCCATAAATTTACTTTTGTCTGTCATGATCATAAATATCTATTAGAAAAAAAAAATATTCACACACACACACACATTCATTCTTCCTTCACAAAAACTCAACTAATCCAGTTAAGAGATATCAGGCAACTGAAAAGAAAGACCATGGTGTTTCTTGATCTTAAACTCAGAAGTAAAAAGAACTAACCACACTAGCTAATGCGTGTTGGTGAGCAGCCGATCTATGTTTATATATGAATAATCACATAGTAATAACAGCTGCAACAACAAGAACGTATGGAGTGGACATTAGAAATTTGCTGTTTGGTTCCTTTAAGGTCTCCAAGAGGAATCAAAGGATCTCCTTTCAGTTAACAGCTTTAAGACCGCATTATATATTGAATAAAGAATACCATTTTAATAATAAAGAAATGCAACCTTAGAAAAAACAGAAAATTATGGGATAATACATTTATTTTGACTCAGATTATAAATATATGATTTATCTAGACTGAAGCTTGTTGACGCTGTGAAAAATAATCTGAAAAACAAATAGATAGGGTTTAGTGTTATTAAAATAAGCATGAAAGATTAAAAGTAAAGTAAAAGGGCAAAATATCTCCAACAAGCACTGATAAAAGAGTTATGAAAAAAAAGGCAGTACTCACCAAGTTTGCTACATAGTGAGGATTTGAGCAGTCTTCCATTCTGGTTATATCCTTTAGCTAAAAAATAGCTAGTTATTCATTTACTGACTAATATGACCAATGCTGAATAATTAATTAGACAAGTTTTTTTTATTCAAAAATGTAAGTACAGTATATCTCATTATACGATATAGATTAAGTAAACTACATATGAAACAAAACTATTCTTAATTTCTAATAAGGTATGATGATATGTTTACAATATTTGGACAAATATATTATATTCACAGATGTAGGGTATAGGATTAAAGCCAGGAATATTGAAAAGAGAATATTTTAAAAGGATTTTTTTTTTTTAATGATAATGCTGTTTTTGTAGAAGGTAGAAAAAATTAGTAGTTTCTTGATTAGTAGCGCAGAATTTAAGAGAAAAAAATATGTTAAATACATTAAATCAAAAATAGAAATGATAAAAATTATGAGTGAAACGTTAATGAGAAATAAATATATTAAGTTTAAACAGTTATTTTAAACAGATTATTCTGAGATTGTGATATGTGATAGTTGCTTTCTGATAATAGTGCTTAACATTGAAAATACATTAACAGTTATATATAGTATTTTCAATATTTTAAATATATATGAAGCAGTATTGATATTACCTATCCTTTGAAATAAATAAGAGATGTGGATTATCGAGATTCAAGATATATATTTAAGAAAGAGAATAATTAATCGTATGAAAAAGAATTAAAGGAAAATAAGGATATGTGGAAATTGGATCTAATAAATAGACACATAGGTTAAAATTTCATATATATATGCAAAAGATGAAGATTAAAATAAGTTTTTTAATAGACTGATACTTATAAGTAAAAATAGGATATATATATTGCTTATAATAACTTCTTTCGTATATACTTTAATGCAAAAAATTTTTTTTTATAAAACTTCTTTATTTTCCTGACAATTTCAACTGTCCAGCAGTCTTCATCAGAGCTTTCTCAAACTTCCTCTGTTTTTTAAATGAAAAAAAAAACAGAGGAAGTTTGAAAAAGCTCTGGTGAAGACTGCTGGATAGTTGAAACTGTCAGGAAAATAAAGAAGTTTTATTAAAAAACTTTTTTGCATTAAAGTGTATATGAAAAAAGTTATTATAAGCAATATATAAAAAGCAGAGGAAGTTTGAGAAGGCTCTGATGAAGACTGCTGGACAGTTGAAACTGTCAGGAAAATAAAGAAGTTTTATTAAAAAATTTTTTTGCATTAAAGTGTATATGAAAGAAGTTATTGTAAGCAATATATATGAATATATGAAGAGATGCAAAGAGGGTGAAGGAGACGAATAAGAGTATAAAAATAGAATTGTGGGAAAAACATTAATTGGTAACTTGGAAAAATAAAACAAATTAAAAGAGTGGCAAAATTTGTTTCTTTGTTTGATAATGACTTTCTTTTTTATGTACATGTTTAGAATGTGCGCTGAGAAGGTAAAAAACAATTCTGAGGATGAGTAAATAAGAAAATTAGAGCAATAGATTAAAAAAATAACAAAAGAAATTCTTGGAAAATCAAACAATGTTCGGTCATGAAAGTGACAAGTTACACACAATAGTTAACCTCAATTTATCAAATTGAATTTTTTTTTAGTATTCCTTGGCTGGGGATTGATACAGAAAGCTTTAGATATGAAGTCAGCCACTAGTATCATTGGAATGAGTTAAAAGAAATAATTAAGATGATAATTAAGATAGAAAAACAAATATTGGGAAAAATGTAAAATGTAACAATATGCTATTGTTATTATAACTAAACATATTAGTAGTTCTGAAGATATATATAATAAGTGGGACAACATTTGTTGTTTAAATCAAAGCAGAATTTTTAGAAACTAACAACAAAGAATATTAAAGATTAAAAATGTAGATTATATAACTGTAAAATATGTAATTGTAAAATGTATACTATTAGAAATAAATAAATGTCATTATGTTATTGGCGGGGGAGGGGGATATACCATATTAATAAACATTGGATTGGAAGAAAGATAAATTAAGATAGCTTTAAAAGTTATGATGAAAAAAGTGGAGAAACAATAATAGAAATTATTTGAAAACTGAAAGCAGAGATAAATAATTATGAAGACTAATATTCTTAATGTGATTTGTTGAAAACAATATTACTTTAAAAGGAAAATCAATGTTTGCATTTTATTTTAACAATTAAGAAGAAAAATTATGTCATAGACATCATTATCTTTAGCTAAGATTGGCATTAAATCATTAAAACATCGCATGATATATAGATACTGAAGTAAATTAGCTTGGATTGAAAGCATTATTGTGTTAACTTTATAGTTAACCAAAAGGCTAAAGTAGGGCTGGAAGGGTGCATTAAATCCAAAGATATAGATGCACTGCTCCCAGATCCAAGGCTTCTTACTGATGAAAGCCATAATCTAGAAACTAGTCTGGGAATATTGCATGGAAAGGTACTGAATAGGGATTATGATGTACAATCTTCTAGTATTTATTGATTACTAGAGCTTACATTAGATGTCACTACTGTGTGGAAGGGAAAAAAATACTACTGTTATAGCTCATTTATATGTAAAAAAAAAATAATTAAGTGATGTTTTAGTTGCTTATTACCAATCCTAGTCAAAGGATAAAGATGACTATAGTTATTAAAAAAATCAAAGATATCAAAAAGTATGTATTCAGATCTGTATGACTATACAGACTAATTAGCTTGGATTGAAAACATTATTGTGTTTTCAAATTGGGCTGATAGCTAAATAAGCCAATATAATTATTTCCAAAATCTCTAAATCAAAGTTTACTGTTTTTACTAAGATGTGCATTAAATGCGAATACAAGAATAAAAATTTGATTTTTTTCATAGTATTAATATAATAATGTTATCCAACAAAAAACAAAAGCTTTCTGCTCTTAACTTTCTGAATTTAACATTTGAATACTAAATATTAATAAGATAAATATAGATATTGCTGTGTACACACACAGATATATATTTCAGTATATTTATTGAAGATAAATAAAGATGTGAGTACAAGCTGTTAGTATTAATAAGTAAAGTACTCCAGATATAAAACAGTTAATTAAGTATGCTGAAAGAAATAAAACTTACTGGAAATAGTAACAGGTTAAATTACATATTAAAGAAAGTTACTTGATGCAAATTAGTCAAATGATAAAAGAGTCTGTCAGTACAGCAAATGTGCAATGTTGTCAGTCAATATCTAGTATATCTAATGGTAAAACAAGAAGAAGAACAAAAGTAAAAGTTAAACTAGCAAATGTAAAGGTGTTCTGGAAATAAATAAAGAGCTCTACTCAATAATCTATTTGGATTATCTCTGATAAGTGTGTGAGCAGTAAAGTGTTTGCAAAATAAAGATACTTTAAATATATATAAATCTCTCAGGAGATAATAAACTTTAATGACAATTAAGTGATCTTATATTCAACTAGCAAACTAGCAAGTTGAACTACTAACTATCTTACTAATACCAATATTATTATTTAGAGTAAATAAACTCTTGAAATTTTATTAAACTTTGTGTTTAGTTTCTTATTCAATAACATATATATTCAGCTATTAACTGACTGCATGTCCCTGAATATTATCTAGTGCAGTTGACAAACTAAAGCTTAAGAAGGGTTAGTGTGATATTAAACTTAGTGGTATAGTGAACCAAAAGTGCAGAATGTAGCAACAACATCTGATATTCAAAATCCGAGTTAATGGCAGATATATATGAATCATACTGAAAAATATATGCTGATGAATGGGATTATAGATGATAAACTAAAAGTAGCAATGCTATTATGGTTGTCCAGTAAAAATGTCTTGAAATATATCAAATCGTTTATGTCACCCAAGCCACCTACAAAAAAATATCCTATGAAGAGTTACTGATAAAATCTAAATGTGAACTTTAAATCCATAGCATCAAAATTTATGACGTAACTTAGTTTTCAAGAAGTATACAGTCGCAAAGTGAAAACATATGCGAATATGACTTGGTCCTACGAACATTGGAGAAGAATAGTGAATCATTAATTTTATTGCCAAAATGCTATTAGATCAGTTACTAAGGGGAACAAGAAAAATAAAGTTTAGAGATAAATTACTAAGAGAGAAGAATTTAATGTGCAAGATCATTAGCTTGTGAAGTTATGGTAGATCATATGAAAACTTTTAAAAATGCAACAGAGTACAATTCTTCAGAAACAAGTAAAAACAAGACAAAAACATGAGTGAAAGTGAAAAGAAGTTTAAAAAGAACCCTCCTTTTTATTATTCTTGTGGAAAAGCAGAACATTTAAAAGTTAACTGCAGTTTAAAACAAAAAGTTGGTTTTAGTTGCCGATTTAAGCGTCATTTATCAAAGTTATGTAAATGACGAATGGCATTGCAGGATTTACAGCGAAAAAATAAATTGAGGGGAGTGTCTAAAAAGTTGACATTTATAAATAAATTGGAAGATACTGATGATATCGCCTAAATTAAATGTTAAAATCTTTCATCAAAATGTACAAATGGAGATTGATAGCGGGGTGGGCATATCGTTAATATCATGGGAAGACTGGAATTTGATTCGTAGAAAAGCAAATGTAAAAGACAAATTAAAAAAGTCTATGATAATTGTATCAGATATAAATGGCAACCATATAAAAATTAAAGGAATGGTTACAATGCTTGTATGAGTAAATAGCCATACAAAACAATTACCATTATATGTAGCAGAACGAAAATATTAACCTAATACTAGGGAAAAAAAGGTCATATTAAAAAAACTTGTTACTTTAAAAAGTACAAATATTATAGCTGCGGATTGACAGGCCATTTGTTGAAGGTCTGCAATAAAAATCTGTCTTAAGTTGAGTTATCATTGAATAGTAAGTTAAAAAGAGGAGCGGACCAAAAGGCTCGAAAGTCACATGCACATGAGTTAAAAGATATAGACATATTAAAATTTATATTTAAACAAATATCTGAGATAAAGTTAGAAGATGGCAGAGTATTCAAACATCATATTAACCATATCAAAGAACAGAATTGTTAGAAGACATAACGGTTATTCCTAACTTGGAGAAAAAAAATCAAAACAGATATTTTTGAGAAAACTGAAGTTAAAACTTCTGTTAGCTCTCCTATTCAAGAAGCTTTTGAAGTCAATACTGAGGGAGGAGAAAATACTTGGAGGTTGAGGAAGAAAATTTATCTCGAACAAGGCCTATTCAAAAAAGGAAGAGGCCAATTAAGCTATTAGACTATGTAATAAATAGAAATGAGTACATTGTAAATAAAGCTAGAACCAGAAAAGTTATTTGGCTATAAATTCTGCTTTTCTGGAGTAGAGGAAGGAATGCTGTGTACATACACACATATATATTTTACTATATTTATTGAAGATAAAGGTGTGTGTACAAGCTGTTAGTATTAATCCATAAAGTACTCCAGAAATCAAACAGCTAATTAAATATGCAGAAAGAAATAAAACTTACTGGAAATAGTAACCAGCTAATTTACATGTTAATGAAAGTTACTTAATGCAAATTAGTCAAAATGATAAAAGAGTCTGCAGAAATATTAAGCAGTTGTCAATGTAGTAAATGTGCAATGCTGTCAGTCAGTGAGTCTAATGGTGAAATACGAAGAAGAACAAAAGTAAACTAGTGGAAAGTCAAATTAGCAAATGTAAAATTGTTCTGGAAATAAATAAAGACGAAATCTAGTCAAGAATCTATTTGGATTATCTGTGATATAATGTGTGTGAGCAGTAAGGTGCTTGCAAAATAAAGAGATTTTAAATACATATAAATTTCTCAGGAGATAATGAACTTTAAGGAGATTTAACTGATCTTATATACAATTACCAAACTAGCATGTTGAACTACTAATTGTAAGAGTAAATAAACTCTTTAAATTTTATTAAACTTTGCCTTTAATTTCTTATTCAATAACATATATATTCAGCTGCCAACTGACTGCATGGCCCTGAATATATTAGATATCATTGTGCAAAACAATTTTTATTAACATTAGTTGAAATCTAAATATAAAAAATAACAAGTAGGACCTTATAGTGAATTGAATACTAAGTAGCCTTCATTCACTTGACAATCTGCTCTTCCAAAATAATTTGTAGTCTACTTAATTAAAACTAAGTTTCATTTCAGCTTATCAGTCTTAAACCATGAAACCTTCTTAGTAATAAAAGATATTCCATATACAAATCTTGAAGAGTTATCATTTTATATGTTCCACATACTTATACTTAAAAATAAAAAGAAAATAATCCTTTTTATTACTATTATTTTCACTAGCTTTGCCACTATTTCCATTATTAATATAACAATTATTTTTACCACTTAAATGAACTGTCCATCAAGCACAAGAACCTAGCCAGAATCTGTGAGACAGAATAATTAGAGCAAATCAAATGGTTATATTATTTGTTCAAAAAGTTAATAAGTGATTTGTTTTTTCTTTTTCTGATGCTATCCAACTTATTTGAGATGTCCTAAATTAGTTTTTAGCATGGAAATATAAATCCTAGTTAAATGCTAAATATTTCAATATGACTATTGGCTGAACTAAAATTAGGTAACTGTTTAATTAATTTATTAGTAAAAAGAATTCTAGATATCCTGTTTATGATTTAATGCAGAGATAGAATGACAGATTTAAAATCAAAGATTCCAGGATGATCAAGGTTCAATCTGTAATTTTGGTGGCTAGTTAGTTGTCTGTAAAAACGTTCCTTTTAAGATCCAAGTTCATAACTAAAGCTGAGCTGAATGCTTAATTCAATGCCGATCATATTGTGGTCTGAAAAATATATTCGGAAAATAGATATTTTGATGAATTTCTGTAAAAAAATAGCATGATCAATAAATATATATAAAAAAGTATTATTTAGAAGAA
Source organism: Epiperipatus broadwayi (assembly GCA_028023455.1). Taxonomy (NCBI): domain Eukaryota; kingdom Metazoa; phylum Onychophora; class Udeonychophora; order Euonychophora; family Peripatidae; genus Epiperipatus; species Epiperipatus broadwayi. The sequence goes on from JAQFVV010012693.1 coordinate 903,293, forward strand.
GTTATAGTATAGATTGCATTTTGAATATAATATCTGCTAATATACATATAGCAAGATTTTCAAATATGTAATTAAGGACTATCTTAGAACAAAGTTTTCGTTTTCCTGTCTAATATTTGCTATGTTGAGATGAAGTATCAGAATTAATATATACTTATATAATCTAAAATAGTGAACTAGACAAAATTTGCAATTGAAATGCTTAATTCTAAAGACATATACTCATTACTGATAGCTTTTTATTCTTTTCATAATCTACTGTCAAAACTGGATATTTTTTGAAGTTTTCTCTAACTATATCCAATGTTTTCTGAAATTATTTTATACATTTAGTTATTTTCTTATATTTATTTTCAAATTTTTTTCTTAGTATTTAACTTTATATTTATTAATGACTCAAGATATGCTCTTAAGCCAACAATGAATTAGTGTATAATTAAAATAAAATTTACACTTATTAATTGAGATTTTTCATCTATAATTCATTTCTTGCAATTTTGGAATCATGATATTTTCTCTCAACTTTTCATCTTTCTTATTTATATCTAACTTGCTTTCTTTTTGACTTTAATATAAATGATTTAAGCACTTAACATGGCCTGTTAATAAATTTACTGAAATATTGATATAAAACTTACATTTAAACAAATAAAGATTAAAAATACATCTTACCTCTTGGATAAGTAAGTCTAACTCCATTTTCTAAGCACCAATGGGGTGGAAAAATTTCAGGTGAATCAGCATGGCAACACACTTGTAATAATTCTCGTTTCTTTTCTCGGAGATCATCAATTTCGATTATAAAGTAATGTTTACTGACTACCTGCACAACAGTGGCTGGACAGATCTGGGTGTGATTAACTGGATTTATGGCTTCCAGCTTCATACCCTTTATAAATCCATGTTCACGAATAGGTTGCTGATGCTAACAAAAATATGCAATTATGTAAATTATTAAAAATTATTTTTGCAAAATGTTAATTAATTTTATATTAGTGTAAATAACATATAAATATAGTAAGTTAAGTAAAGAAATAAAGTATTTGAACAATGAATACCAATGATATTTATATTAAAATAATCTTTAAAAAATTTCAAGAATTCCAAAATGTACATGTAAATTTTTTTAATATCAAATTTTTATCACATAGAAATATTTACTAGAAAAAAAAAAAAGTACTCAAAATGAAATCAATATAAGAATATAAAATTAAGTGATTTTCCAAAACTTGTTCAATTATATATAAAAGCAAAGCTTATGATTACAGAATTTTTAAAAATATTTATTTTTTTAAACAAAAATCTAAATTTAAAATCATACATAGAATTAGAATTTTAAAAAATGAAAATAATTTTAATGAGAGAAGAAATATTTCAGCCCCAAAGACATATGAAACTTTACTAGTAGTGGTCATATTTTTTATTTTTACAGTCTGACACAGAAACATTCATAATTTGTAACTTAATCTTCTGGCTAGTAATAAATGGATATTTATTTATTGGCCAATGTTGGATGGTTATAAATAATAATCAAATGGTTCATTACTCAAAAAATTCATAAAAAATTTGAATACTAAAAGTGTAGGCTGTGATCATTGATCCATGAGTTTCAGTCTTCCACTCTATCAATCTAACAAACCATGCAAGGTACAGAATAACTACCTAGATTGGCTTATGGGCAGACTATCTAAAAGAATCATGAAAGTTCTGCTTATTTGTAATCTGAAAAATTCCAAAATTAATCTGGCTTGGATACAAATCTTTTAAGCCAAACATAGCAAGAAGATGTGCTATTTGCTATGATAAGAGATATTGCCAGTACGGTCTCAAAACTATAATCCTTTAAATATATCCAAACTAGTTGAGTCATTAGGAAGTTCAACACAACAATAAAAATTTTTTTTTACATCATTGATTTTGTAATCAATATAATGAATATAACATAAAAGTATGGCTTTAATGGTAACATCTGTAGTTTCGTCTATTTGAATTGCAACAATGATTTGCTTACTTTTTGAATTAATTGATCTTCAACATCAGTTGCTAATTCACTAAATCTGTGCTGAATAGTATAATTAGAATGTGGCAAAGTTTTCATTTCAATTCCAACAACTATATCTAGCAGACAACACATCTATTAAACATGGTTTAATTATGTTTTTGGCAATAGTGACTGCTTTATGGAAATAGCAATCCTTAAAACAATTAAATATGATGCTTTTACAAGAGGCTTGTTGACTAAAAAAATTTTTTTAAAAGATAATTTTTGTCTTTCCAATTCAGCACTTTTACTTTCAAAAAGTTCAGTGGCTTATTTTCTAGATTTGAATGTTTGGTTTATAAATGACATGTAAAAATTTTGCTGGGTTCGTACATTTCTCTGCAAATAAGGCATTGAGGTCTGAGTTAATTTTCTTCTGACTCAGACTAAGAAATGAAACAAAATTTTAAATAATCATGATTGAATTGATGAACAACAGTACATTTTTGTTTTGCCTGAGGCGAATTATTTTGTAGATAAATAATATTTTTATTAGCATTAAAAATACTTATACTTGGTTTTTGAAAAAAGTTTGCAATAGTTTTTGATGTTTTCTTGTTATTATTTATTTTCAAGCACCTAAAATTTATCAAAAAAGTCAATATTAAGTACTTAATATATTTTAATTTATAGTATATACCTATTAAATAGTAATTTCTATCACTGCATACCAGTGCAATTCCGATTTACCATATGGTAAACTACATAATACATACAACTGACAATGGTTAGGTTATTTTTGTATATACCAAAGTCCGCCTCAGTGGATGAAGTACACATGCACAAATTATTAATGAAGCATTGGTTTTATCATCAACCATTATCATTCCACTGCAGAATGAAGGTCTCTCCAAGTTCAGTCATCTTCTCCGATCTTTAGCTTCTCCACATCACCCTTGCTTCTTTGTGAATTTTCAGATTGTAGGGGGGAGGGGCGGTATCTATTGATCATATTTTTTTATAATTTGATTTTTACAGCAACAACTGCTTATTTTTTATTACTTACTATGTATTAATCTGTGTTATGAGTTGTTATTATATCTGTTACTTAAAAAATTTTAAAATATTGATAAGATTTATTACGTTTTGATTAGTGGGGAGAGGGGTCGGTAATGATTTTTTGAGGATTGCTTTTTGATTATTTAAATATTAATGCTCAATTTACATATGCAGTAATTTGAAAGCCAGAGAACAATTAATTGCTTTTCAATATGAACTTAGATGCATATTTATGTTGAAGGTAAATAATTTGATCTTTCCGTATTTTCCCACGCTTTTTTGGCCAATTACTGAAATGAATCAGCAACAATTGCATTAGTTTTTGCCTTTATAATTATAATTACGTTTCGCTCAGTTATTTCAATATTATTCTTTGTTTTTCTTCATATTTTATTTATTATTAATTTAATATTTTGTTAGTTAATTTATTTTCATATAGTTTTGCCATTTATTCTATGTTTTTTATCATTTTTTGAAAAAATATATATATATAATTTGTTAAACACTACAATAATTATATCTTACTATAAAAAGATCTGCTCTTTCTTGCATTTTTTTTTTGTTCAATACTTTATTTGGTCCATAATAAAAATTTTAAAATTTATTTTTCCATGACATATAGTCAGTTGAGAAAAACTGGTTTATTGGACTGCAAGTGTATAGTAACTTTTGAACATACATATATATATATATCACAGATGCTATTTCATATAAATAGTATACATATATAAAGATTATAGTATAAACAAAATTAAAAAAAAAAAATTATAATTAATTATGGGGAACATATTTACATACATTTTGTTGATTCACTCATGGATTCACTGAATCAAAATAAATAACGAAATATTTAACTTTCATTGCCATAAAATATACTCTGAGCAATATTATTTTTTTTCCAGTATTTTTCTCTTATAGAAACATAATAGACAAATCTCTTAGCAAAAAAATACAAACTCTTAGTTTTAGTTTTAAATCAGTATTATTTTTAAGAGTGTTCTAAAATTTTGTAAACTTTTAGTGTTAAATAATCAATTATATAAAATACTGTGCAGTAAATTTGAAAAGTATCTAAAGAAAAAATAAAATGTGTGTGCTTTCAACATAAACTGAAAATTTTTTATTTATATACATAATCATGTGCAGTGCTCAGAAGAAAAAAAAAAGTCTGCTTTGAATATTGTAAAATTTGCAAATTTTAATGTTTTTTTTTTTTGTTTATTTACATTTTTGTTTGCCTCTCTTCAATAACTTATGTTTGTTTTAATAACGTTCTAGATGTGATCTCTCTTCATTTGATAGTTTTCAAAAACTAATACTTTATTAAAATTTCCAGAGACAGTATTATTTTATCAAGAAAATGACTAATGGACACTTTTCTATTGCTTTGGTTAGTTTTAAATTCTTTGTTATTTGTTTACTTTTTATTTTTAAGAATCTTTCACAATGCTCGTTTATATCATTTTTTGATCTGAAAAATTTTTCAAGTATTCTTTTATTATTGAACATATGTCAAAGTTGTAAATGCTCTTGAAAATTTATATTAACATTTACATCAGGTGTGGCCAAACTTTTAGATATTGGGCGTGACTTTTTTGGTGAAAATGGTCTCGAGGGATATTTTTTTCAGGGCTTCAAACCGAAAACATTATTTTTGCTGGAACAAAAACCGGAATAGAAAAAAATAATGGGTTGAAGTCCTGATCCTTTTAAAATATACTTATGAATTGGTGGGTTTTTTTTTATAAGAGCTTTTTAGGTACTCACAAATATTGGTGACATTTTTAGAAGATATTTACAAAATGATGAATTTTTTTTTTTTACAAAATACGAACTGTCCAAGACATTTTACTATGACTACTATTAAATTACCTCAGCTCCCTCTAGTATTACAATTTGTACATGTCGCTTTATAAATTATTTATTAAATTACAATTATTAAATTATTTATAAAAAATTATTTTCTACAGCTGGTCCTGAATTTTAAAAAAAATTCAAGAAAATATACAAAATTAAAGTTAATCAATCAATATTTTTACCAAAATATAACAAATCCTGAATTTCTTTTTTGATTTTTATAAAATTTTTATTTTTTGTATTTTTTAATTCATTTGTATAATTAATAAGTAAATAGAATAAGGAAATTTAGAAAACATCCCCTCCTCCTAGTGTGGCATCAAAAATTTGCTAGAGTAAAAAACAACAACATAACAATAAAAAAATAATATTTTACAAAAATTCTCTATTTCTGTGCCTTAGAAAATCCCCACATTTTCTCTGCTAAGTCTTTATGATAATTAGACATAAAGTTTGTTTCTTGCTTTGACACCAGATAGGAAAAGTCCCATTTCCATTTTAAATCTCCCTGAGAATTATTTGCTAACTAGACAAAGTGTTTTAAAAAGTTCATAACTTCTTTGTTTTAAAATCAGTTCATTAAAATCCTTGATTCTCCAGGACAAGTTATTTTCATTTCTCCTCAGGAAAATGGCAATTAAATATTTCTAAGAATTTTAGCTCTAGCATTACACAAAAATAATTTAATTCTTTTCAGGTTCTTCCAACCTGGGTTTATTTTTGAGATTGACAATAACAATAGGTGTTATTTTAAATTTAATTATTTTTAAATGAGAATAATTTTGAATTTTTACTTTTATTTTTTATATTCAAATCAGCTCTGAATTTATCACTATAATTTGTCAATGTTCACATCAGCTTCATGGTCGACTTTCAGAGACCTTGTGGTCAAATGGTCAACCGCGGACAATGTCTTAGCTACTCCTGATTTATATATTTAAGAGATTGTAAACTAAGATTAGTCAAAGTATGACAATGATCTGATTGGCAATAATTGTTTCTTTAATGTTAATAACCATTTCCATTTGGCTTTTATAAAAATTCCAATCCTAGACTTTTCATGGTCGTCAACCTCTTGTTAATCTTGATAATTTTTGCCAACCTTAAAAATCAAATCTACTAAAAGTAATTATTTTGGTGGCATTTGTTTTTAAAATGATGGCTTATAAAGTATCCATTACTCATCAGTTTTTTAACTATTATAACAAAATATAATTTTAAAAAACCCACAATCAATTTTATTTAAATCTGTCTAAATTATGAGTGAACAAGTTAATTAAATCCAGTATTGCTGACATCAAATGAAAGATTACTATAAGAATTTTGAAAATTCATAAGCAATTCTTTTTAATTATAAGGCATCATATCAAAATGGTAGCTGCTCAAATAAGAAATTTTATCATCATATAGAATATTCTATGCTGCAGCTATCGATCAATTTCATATTAAAAATAAATAGAATAATTAAAACAATTTTTTTTAAAAAAAATAATAAAGTTCATTTATCAGCTTAGCCATATTTAAAAAATTTCAAATATATAAAAGTTTCAAATATAAAAACTTAAAATTTCATTTAAAAAAATATTTATGATAATATAATAAATTATTTAGTAAAGGAAAGTTGAAAAAACTAAATGGAAAATTAACAATTACCTTAAATAAGTCAGGTGGCAGAGGCATCTCCATTGCTTCCTGAGAAGCTTTCTGTAGAATTTCTTGCCAATCCTGATGATTATTAGAATGATCTGTTTTGGTGACTGCTCCCAGAAAAGACAGAACTATTAACAAATTATATGAATATTCATATTAGATAAATGAACACTCCATTAAATTAAAATTTAATTAACACAAATTCAATTTAATAGAAAAAAAAAAAATCATGTATGCAGAATTGTAAATGTAATTTAAGATAGCAATGCATTAACAAAGATATATATATAAAATAATCTATCATGACATTTAAATATCACCATTAAAATTTATTAATTTTTTTATCAAACTAATATAAACATTCATTCAAAATAATATGAAATTGTATATAATCAATATACATTTTCAATTTATAAATAGTTTTTCTAATACATATAATTAAAAATTTTGAAAGATTGAAAAAGTAAATTACCTAATACCATTTGTACACCTTTAGATTATTTTACCCGTCCTTATAAAATGTACTAAAAAATAATATAAACTGCATTTACAATATAAAAAAAAAAAATAGAATGGGTGACAGAGTAATATACAGTAGAATATATATATATACATAAAGGATTATGTTATGTTAATAAACTTCCCCCTTTTGGTATGGGCATTCAGCTTATATTGTGTTGATAAAATTACTTTCAATAAATCATAAGTTTGCAGAGAAAGCATATCATATATAAAAATAAAACAAATATATACCTCACACTTTTTTATTTTATCTTGTTTTAATCTAAAGGCTTTGGATTTAAACTATTATCTAGATTATCTTAGCTTAATCCTGAAAAAAAAAAAAAACAAATCAAGATTGCAGAAGATTATGAATTAAGGATAAAAAATGAAAGGTGAAATGATTCTGCAAAAAAAGATCACAATTGAAAAATTTAGACATGGGAAACTTTGGGTGATTACAGCAAATTTTAATTGGATTATATAAAATAACAAAGCTGACATAAATTTAGGTATCCCAAGAGGCACACATATCATAGGAAGACAATTTGCAAATGCTACAATAAAACAAAATTTATATGTAAATATATTTTTACATTTTAATAGCATCCATTTATATGCAGTGTTTTTAACATGATAATTGTAATTCAATATTTTTCTTTGCATACTTACATACTTCTAAATTGAATCTACCCCAATAATTGACATCAAATTTATGGAACCATCTTTAAAAATGATTTCAAAAGAGAAGGACAATATTTGCTTCATTTATATTAAAGAGATCTGATAAAGTAAAAAAAAATAATTTGATGAAAAAGTGTAACTTGAAAAATGAGATGACTAAAATATCTAAACATGAGTAAAAAATATTTATTAGTCTTTTATAGAAAAGATAGGTATAAGAAATATTTTGTTTAATAATTATTTACATGATCTGTTAAATATATACTGTTTTTGTGAGAAGTTGATATTGGGATAAAAAATTCATCAAACTAAATATGCTGAAATAATAATATTGGCAGTTATCATAAATCAGTTTAACACGATGTCTAAATGCCTGAAACAATAACTGTAGTTGATAATGATTTACTTGTAAATGATAGTTAGACAGTAAGTATAAAAAAAAATTTAGTTCTTTTTAAATATTTTAAGTCAGTCAAATGATAATTGCCATAGCAATAAAAATTTTAATAGCTAAACAGACTTTTAATGAGAATAGAATCTTCCAACTGTGGTCAAATGAAATTGGATTTAATAAAAAGAAATAAAATATTTCGTTTGGAATGCAGTTTTACATTGAATAAAAATTTAAAAAATTAAAAAAGACTAGTGGCTTTGGAGATGTGGTTTTGGAAAATTGTAAAGTTGGAAAAATAAGGCTAAGCAACATGAAATAGATTATATGAGTTTATGAATAATAAAAGATAGGAGAATAAAGAAGTTGACTGATATTACAAAAAAAAAAAAAAAAAGGAAGGCAACTATAACAGTGTGAAGGGTAGAGCAAAAGACTTAATGTTTTGGAAAAAGTAGGTCAAATGATGGACAGATTTGTTTTTTGGTAGAAAAAAAAATAAAAATTGAAAATATATTTCTAGGTTTGTGTCAGATTTTTTGTGAACAGATTCTTATAATGAAATGCATGACAGTAATAGCGCTATTGAAATGTCGGAAAAATAATAAAAACAAAGTCCATACTTAGATCTGTTTTAATAAGTCATCTCCTTATTTGTTATTTATATATGAAAAAAAATCTGAACAAATATTTGATATCATTTACCCATGAAATATCTATATCAACATATATTACAAGGAAAAAAAAATCTAAATTATCTATAATAACTTTATTGTTTATAATTGCTGTATTATTTATTATTTGCTGTGAAGAAATAATAATTAATTTGCGCTTTAATATTTTTATGCAATAACTATTTTAGTAGCCATTTTGCAAATACAAAATTATTTTTCATTATTTTAATGTATAATAATTAAATATACTTTATATTAAAAAATTAATAATAATTTTATAACTTTTTTTTTTTTGCAGTGAATAAATATCGATTTTCACACCAATTCTTTAACACTGTAACTCAATAACTAGCTATTTTCAAATTATTAAAACTACATATATGTATTATCATTTTCAACCATTATTAAAACACTTTAGAATGAAGTTCTCATTAAATTTATTTCAGTTTCTTTTGACATAATTCCAATACACATTCTTATCACAATGAATTGCCTTACATATTGATTGTCATCCCTTCTAACAATGTTTTCATTCCAGTTTCATCTCAGCCTCCCTGTTTACTAATTCTAATATAAATTATTATATAATATACTATCTCTCAGGCATTTATTTAAAGTGTCCAAGTCTCACATCTATAACAAAGCACTTATAGAACACAAATATATATATATATTATCTTTTTTTATTAAATTATTTCTAAAGACTCTATATTGAAGTTTAATTCTATGATTAATTTCATCCCTTATCTTTCCATTTATAATAATAGTCTAACCAAAATGTGGTTATTTGTCTCTTTTAATTCATTATTACCATTTTTTATTTTCTCTTTTTTTCAAAAAATTATTTAACAATACTTTAGTTTTTTAGTTTCTTGCTTTTATTTAATAGCTTTTGTAACATTTTACATGAGTATGAAGAAATATTTGCAGGAAAAAACATGTCATCTGCAAAATGTAAATGCTTAAATAATCTCCAGTTATTTTTATTTCCTTTGCTTTTTATTTTAATTCACAAAATACTTCCCACAAAAATTCTTAAAAATGATTTGGAGAATTAAAATTACTCTGTCATATACTCTTACCAATTTTAATTTATTTTGTTTAGAATATGGATTTTTTTTAAGACAGCTAATTTCTAACAAACATCATAAAAAAAATTGTACAGGTTCTAAACAGAAGATGAATTCATGGTAGCTCTTTACTGAAAGTCTTTCAATTCTACCATTATAAGCATATATTGTTTATGGTCATACCATTTTTGAAATAGATGTGACCATGGGTTTTCCTTAAATCTGATTGCCAACCTGGAAATCCAGTAGTAGTTTGCAGAGAGCGACACGATCTTAAGAGGAAGATAAAAGAGGTTTACTTTATCTCTAGAGATGGCGACGCCATAAATAGAAAAGACTCTTGCTATAAAATATCCAAGAAATGGAATGCGTAATCATTTCATTTGCATAAATTTACATTGCTCCTAATTAATTTCTTATATTTTTACAAAACGGCTATGAATATGAGGGCTTTGATCCTTATAAGCGCTTAGCCATTTGATTAAATATATATACTAAAATAAAATAATATATACTTTTCTTTATTTGTTTTTAGCTTTGTGTGCTTGTGCGTGTTAGCACATTTTATATATATTTTGATTTAAATCTGTTGATGAAACTTCATTAGGGTCTAGACAGATCAAATTCATTTAATTTTATTATTGCATCTAGAAAGAAAAAAAAAAAGATATATATGGATAACAATCTTCCTGCACCCATCCTGAATCTACAGGTTCCTTGAAATTCAGACTTCATCTTTTGGTGAACTCCTGGTTATTAAAGACAACAAATTATAAAATCACACATCAATACTATTTTGTCAACGATAATTTTTTTGATATTATCTATAGTTCTAATTATTGCTATAAATATTCTTCAGAATTTGACAATATCAAAAATGCTAAAGAAATCAAATGCCTTTTGATAATTTACAAATCCAATGCAAAATAAAAATCATACTCACTTACTTTTTTATTTCTATTAATATACATAGTAATCTTTTAAATCTACTTTGTACTTCTGCTTGATTTTGGTAATGATCTTAGAAAATATATAAAACTGAAAAGTTGGAAATTGTTAATATTTTCTTTTAATCTTTCTTAAATATCAATATCACTATTACATTCTTTCAATCCAGCTGGTTTGTATAGGAATGCATTTAGAAATTTAATATATGCTTTGAGAACAATTTTTCTGTTTCTAAAAAATATGTATAATGATTTTATTAGATGTCTTAAAATTATTTATTCTATATGGCAATCTTATCTCCAATAAGGAAATTCAATAAAAGTATTCAACTAAATAGTAAGATTGTATCTATCTCAAAGAAGGTGATATTCTATAAAATAATAAACAGGACAACATAGAATTGATTTAATAATTACACTAGACTTGTCATAATGCTCATTTTCTTAAATTTACTGCTTTTATATGGCTACTTAAAACTAATCACAGTATGGTTTATTTAATTTAAGCCATCTAGAAAACAAAATAATTGCTATAGTAAAAATGGCTAACAATAGCTAAAAACTCTTTGACTGATGAATGAATAGACAGCTGACTGGAATGGTTATAAAGCAATTTCCTGAAAAAAAAAAAAGTCCTAGTTCTGCCTAAAGACTGAAAAATATCCAAGTTTATCTTGGTCTGGATTCAAATTTTAAGTCATAGATATGGCAAGCAGATTGCACTAATCACTACAACAAGTGATTTTATAGAATATTGTATAATTATGAATAAAAAAAAAAACGTATATAATGAATGATTACAAAAATCATATATCCCTATTAGTTAATTTAAAATCAATTTTTGTACATGGGGAGTTACTTTTAATGCTAAACATGTTTAACAATAGCTGAATAAATATGATTTTAATAATTATAAAATTATTATATTTATTACTTTTTTTTTATTTTTAATAAAATGAAATAAACAAAATAATAAATATAGAATTTTTACAATATTTTCTATAATATATATATATATCAGTTGCTTTCTTTTGTAAAAGGTTAGACTAATTTAAACATATGAAAAAAAAATCAATAAATATATCGTCACGAAAAAAATTGATTTCTATTGTGATTAAGCATAGTGTTCAAAATTGTTTGAGATTACTCGCCAACATTTCAAAAATCTCAAGATTATTTTCTTCAAAGGAATAGGGAATGAAATCTAAAAAAGGAAATCAGAGTATAATTTTATAGTATGAATAGTTTTGAAATACAATCATATATCAATATATTTTCAGGATTTTGGCATCTATTCATCTTTCTGTAGAAGAATGATCTCCTATCTGACTTTACATTCGGTTAAGCCAAAAAAAAAATTAGATTCAATATATATATTTTACTACTTTTCCGTTTATAATGCTATTATTAATAATGTTACTTATGACTAACAAATAGCATTAAATAATATTATAGTACTATAGTTAAAAATTTAATAACAACAAAAGATATGCTTTTTTTTCAAACAAAATATAAAACATGTTAAATGAATGATTGTATTTGAGTTTAGCTATAATTTTAAGAATTTCCAACTTAATTTGAAGTGAGCTTCATTACAATTTGTGAAATGTAGCATTAAAACTGAGATGATAGGATAAATTATGTTAAAAAATTGGCAAATAAAGATGAACTATAAGTGAAGATGATCAAGTAATTTTTGGCCATAGTACTCTGCTGCTTAGTTCATTCAATTTGTCTTTGACAAAAAACTTAATGAATAGCCCAATTTTATTTTTTTCCTCTAACATTTTTAGTACAAACAAAAGCACTTCATACAACTCATATTTTTAATAAGTTTTTTTTTCTCTATCTATTTTATTATATATAAAAACTATGGCAAACTTCACCAAAAGAGCACTCAGCTTTAGGTTATAACGAAGAAACAAACCACTTCATTATGTAAATGAACAAACATATGAAAATTTGAATTTTAAATGTTTATGTGATTATTAATAAATAGAAAGTATTTTCAAGTTTTTGTTTTTATCAGTGTGTCTTTCATCTTAGCTCAATCCTATTATTCACCAACACAAAAGTCAGACCAGACATACATAACATATATTACAATTTAACTTCATAACACATATTTTTAGATATACTTAAATGTAACTATATGTACATATTTAGATATATTTTGAACTTCTATTCATTCACACATGCCTGAAACATATGACCAAAAACATGTAAAAAAAGTTAAATGATCCCCAAGATATGCATTCTTGTTTATTATTATACCGATAGTGAATTATTATGGTTTGATTACAAATATTAAATTTTCTGTAATCACAATTTTGATTTAAACCTCTTTATGTAAATATATTAAAGATTATTACTAATCATTTAATAAGCCAGAGAATATCCCTAGTTCAAATATATATTTTAAACCTTTGGAGTGTTATAGAGATATCGACACCTGAGTTTGCTTGCCCAAATTGATAGTTTCGATAACTTTCACTCTTCTTTTATATATCTATTTTAATATATATATATAATTAATTATAATAATTAATTATTATAAATGTTTATATATGTTTTTGTTTCATAATGAATTTTTAAATATGAATATATTTTTTAATTGTTATATTTCACAATATTTAATTGTATGTAAAAATACAAAAAGTTTACTTTGTGGAATGTAATGTACTATTTTGCATTATTTATTTACTTATTATTGTAAATTTAAAAAAATATATATTTATATGAATTCTACATTTAAAACTTTTGGTTGTTTTCTATTCCCTGGTGTCAGCCGCATGACGGCACTATTTCTAGGTCAATTCCAAGAAATATACCGTTTCAGCGGCCTACACCCAACCTGAGGCTTCTTTCTATGATAAAACACAGAAAGAGTCCCTGCCGGTCTGGCTTTTTTCTATGCTGAAAGCACAGACAAATGCCTTTATTGGCTGCCGTAGTTGGTTGTTATTAACTTTATCGTAATGCTAGAATGTCTATTTTCTCTATACTTTGGTGTGAGAGTGTGTGGATTTTAGCCTGTCGTAATTATTTAAAATTTCATTACAAAGATATTTTTTTTCAAGGGCTCTAACCTACTGTTACGTTGTAACTTTATTAACAATGTCCTGAAGGTTCCATTACAAATGTGTAACCCTCAAAAATTGCTTTTAAGGGTGCGAAATGGCAGTATTTCGAGGATCACGTGAAAAGTAACATTTGCGTGAGAATTCGTCCGTGACAAGTTACTTTTTATATATATATATGCACAAACAAAAACAACCCAGTGTCTGATTATTAGTAATTATTTGTCCAAAAAGAAAATTAGTCGGGTATTTTACATTTACTATTTAAAAATAAGATTAGTTTTTATATCTACACACTAACAAAAACAACTCAGTTTCTGATTAATTACTGTCCAAAAAAAAAAAAAAGTAAATTAGTCGGGGTTTGATTTTTAAATGTAGTATTTGAATTAAGGTACTTTTTATATATACACAATATTTACAAAAAAAAAAACCCACTTTCTGATTAATTACTGCCCAAAAGAAATGCAAATTAGTCGGCTATCATTTTTAAATTTAGTATTTAAATAACGGTACCTTTTTATCTAGATACCCTAACAAAAAGAACCCACTTTCTGATTCATTACTGTCTAAAAAAAAAAAAAAAGCAAATTAGCTGGGTATCATTTTTCAATTGAGTCTTTCAATGATGGTACTTTTTAGATATACACCCTAACAAAAAGAACCCACTTTCTGATTAATTACTGTCCCAAAAAAAAAGCAAATTAGTTGGGTATCATTTTAAAATTGTAGTGTGAATTTTTTCAATGTTGTGGGTAAATTGAATAATGTAGAATTGCGTCTTATTTTCGATTGAAAAAAAAAAGACCGAAACTTTATATATATATACATACACACACACACACACACAAAGAAAATAAAACCCACTTTCTGATTAATTACTGTCAATACCCATAAAAAAAGTTATTCGCGGGTATCATTTTTAAATTTAGTATTTAAATACTATTATGGCTTTTCATATCTACGCACTAACAAAAACAATGCACTTTCTGATTCATTACTGTCCAAAAAAAAAAAAAAAATGCAACATAGTCAGGTATCATTTTGAAATGTAGTATTTAAAGAATGGTACTTTTTTATATATACACACTAACAAAAAGAACCCACTTTCTGATTGATTGATTACTGTCCAAAAAAAAAAAAAAAAAAGCAAATTAGTTGGATATCATTTATAAATTTAGCGTGAATGTAGCAATTTTGTGTAAATTGAAAAAAATGTATAATTGCATCATATTTTCGTTTAAAAAAATCCCGTAACTTTTGACAGCTACACACAAACAAAAACAACCCATTTTATGATTAATTACTGTCCAAAAAAAGTCAATTATTCGGGTATCATTTTAAAATTTAATGTGAATTTCTAATTTTTTTTTTTTTTTTAAATAGTAATATTATTTACTATTAGTTCTTTTAATTTCCTATTACAAAAACTAAAAAAGCCGATATTTATATAGAATCACAGGCCCAGCCCGGAATCGTAATACGCATGTGTTTTTGATTAGCATCAACACCATCAAACGACTGGCACGAGGGAATAGAAAACAACCAAACTTTTTCTCCCTTCACATTAGTCTTCAGTCTTATTTCACACTATAATCATTATCTACTCTTATTTATTTATGTTTATATCACATCTGACCTTGCCTTCAGAAGTGAACTAGTTCAGATTCCTTCCTTATCTAATCAGATTGAGCATTCATTGCTGCTACCCAATGTGTAAACATGTGGACAACCAATATATAAACATGGCCAAAGGGTAAAAACAAGTATGGCTAATGTGTAAACATGTGTATAAAATCATACCATTGGTTAGGGTCTCTGAATCTGACTGCTGCCAGTAAGGTAGGGGATCTGGAAATATATGGTCAGCCTTTTTGAAGGCAATAAACAGAACTTCTGTCTACTTGAATGTGCTTTCCATTGAAACCACTTCCAACAGTAAAGATGTTTCTACTAGTCACTAACCAATACACTTACATAGTGAGGCAAGTTCTATGATAGAACTAGAAACTGTTACGACTTTGGCAGACTCAAGGCAAACTATTTAGTACAGCCGGAGGAGTCATTTAACAACCTCAAGGCAAGCTGTCCAATGCAGCAGGAAGAGTTAAGACTAGAACTTACGAGGCAAGCTAATATATACAGCTGGAAATGAGTTTAGTCATTCAGCATGACCAACACAGTATTAACTATGTTTACCTACGTACAACTGTATTTTGGGAGTGTTCATATTTATTTTGATATTACTGTTGGTTTGAGTCTGAACCCAGAAATTTAATCAAACACAACAGATTTGGTGCAGTTAGATAAAAGGAAAATTTTTCTCCATGACTGGAAAAATTGTGTAAAATATGCCAAATATAACAGATTTGGTGCAGTCAGACAAAAGTATAGAGTAAATATGCAAGTGCACATTTAAAGACATTCGTCGTATTAAAATCACTATTCTTCCCGAATAAAAATCAGATTCGTCAGTTTGGAAAAAATACATGAGTGCAAAGCAAATAGATTCATCGTATTTACAAATCAGTGATAAAATATATCACTTAGATCTGCCCGAATGAGACAAAAGAAATATTTTTCCCATTAACTGGAAAAAATAGTATAAAATAAGTCAGTTCCAACAGAATTGGCTGGAAAAATAAAAGAAATATGCGAGTATGGTTAAAAGACATTCGCTGTTTGAATGAAAAATAGACCGCAAACATATGGGCATGTCAATTAAAAGCTTCCACCAATCACGAGAACTTTACTTGCAACAAAGTGACAGAAGCTTGCCCTAGTGGATTGTTAGCTCTGTCACAATCAATTTTTTTTAGACAGTTACAAAATGTAACTGTGAAATTAAAATTGGTAACAAAAAAAAAAAAAAAGTCAATTTGAACAATTACAAACAATAGTTGTAAAAGTAATTATGAGTAGTAACTCACAAAAATATAAATTGGTACTTTGTTTCTCTTATAAAAAAATGAGAGAAAATTAAAAAATGGTAAATTCAATTGGCTCTATGGAAGCTTTTGACCCAGCTCATCTCGAGGGCTGGATAAGCTATAAAGAGCGATTATATTTATTTACAGGCTAACCAGATTAAGAAGCCTGAGGTAAAATAAGCCATATTAATGTCTTATAATAGATCTTCAAACTTACGATATACTCAAATTTCAATCTACGGCAGAAATACTAGCCGACCTAGATTTTGACAAAACTGTTAACAACTCTCACTGATTATTTTTCCCCCAAATCCGTGACAATAATGCAGAAATATTATTTCAACCTCTGCATACAAGAATGGGGAGAAAAAGCTTGAGATTTCACAACACGAATTTGATCTTTGGCATTAAAGTGCGAATTCAAAGATTTCATGAATAAAGCACTTCGTGATCGTTTTATTTGCGGCATAAACAATCGCAATTTAAGACTTAAAATACTGATGATGCAGGATTTAGATTTTGAAACAGCTGTGGCCCAAGTAGTACTAGCAGAATCAATAGCTAGCAAGTCAGGCAAAATCTTTTAAAAAAAATTAAGAAGTATGATGTGCAAAAAATCAAGCATAACCCTGTGTCAATCAAACACTCAGCTCAGATAATTCAGCATCAAATAGTCTAAAGTGTTGCTATAGATGTAATAAACAAATGCACATACATACAGAATGCCCGCACCACTATACAACATGTATGTTTTGCAAGCAAAGGCAATTATAAAAAAAATGTCTGAAGTTAAAAAGACAGACAGCCGATATGAGAATGGAAAAATACATTACAAAAAACAGCAAAGGCAATTATAAAAAAAATAAACAAGTTACCTGTATAAATCATATTAAAGATAATCAGTCTGGATTTATATATAGTATTATAATTAATGATATGCCAGTTAGAATGGAACTGGATACAGGGTCTACCATATCTATTGTTTCAAAAAAGATCTGGGCTATATCATTAATAAGAATAATAAATATAAGCTGCATCCTAGCAGCAAGTCAATCTCAGACTATCAGGGCAATAAAATAAAACTGTTGGGCCAAACAATAGTTAAAAATTACAATGCCTAACAAGATTATATACCTACCACAGGTCATGGCACTAGGTGATCACAGCAACTTATTAGGTCGTGACTGGTTCAGTCACTTAGGTTTTGCAGTAACCAAAGTGAACCAGGTCACAACATTAACTAAATTAAAATCTGATTACTCAGAAGTCATCAACAAAAAACTGATAAAAAATGAATATGGGAAGCTGGAACACCAGGATTGTCAGAACACTATTAGAACAGCACTCCACACCAAGTACAGCAGCAGGAAAGACTCCAGCAAAGCTACTATTCAAAAGACCTTGTCGAACTAACCCAACAGTCCTGAAACCCTATTCCAAATACGTACAAAAATAAAACAGCAAGATAGTACATATAGGCCCTCATGTGCTTTGCAAAATGTACTATGAATCAGCAAAATGGATACCAGCAGTGCTTACACAATTGAAAAGACTCTATACTATAGTAGTTCAAACAGCAGATGGCTATCACCATCATTGCCACCTAAACCAACTGAGACTGAATCACAAAGAAAAAGATAATCACCAAACTGAAGACAGCAGCAATCCAGATGAAGATCCAAGGACAAGTACATCAAGCGGAAATGATGATCACCAAACCCAAGACAGCAGCAAACAACCAGGAACAAGACTATCAAATAAGGATGATGAATCTGACAAGAACAGCAATAAACCTGAGAAACCAACAAAGTGAACAATATATCGTCCAGCCCATCTCAATTACTACATTTTCCAGGGCTAAATTTAGCCAGGGGCAGGAATGTCATATCTGACGTCTTCAGAAGAGGACTAGTCCAGATTCCTTCCTCATCTAATCGGATTGAGCATGCATTACCACTAACCAATGTGTAAACATGTGAACAACCAATGTAAAACCATGGCCAAAGGATAAAAACAAGTATGGCTAATGTGTAAACATATATATATAAAATCCTACCATTGGTTAGGCTCTCTGAATCCGATTACTGCCAATAAGGTAGGGGATCTGGCAATAAATAATCAGCCTTTTTGGAAGTAAGGGATAGATATATCTATATGGATATATAGAGAGAACATCTGTCTACCTGAATGACTAAACGTGCTCTCTATTGAAACCACTTACAACAGTGAAAGTATTTCCACTAGTCACTGACCGATATGTCTACGCATTGAGGCTAGTCCCATGATAGGACTGGAAACTGCTATGACTTTGGCAGACTAGAGTCAAGCTGTTTAGTACAGCCGAAAGAGTAACAAACTCGAGGCAAGCTGTCCAGTACAGCCGGAGAGTTAAGACTAGAACTCAGGAGGAAAGTTTATATTAACAGCTGGAAGTGAGTCTAGTCATACATTCATCTATATACAACTGTATTTTGGGAGTGTTCATATTTGTGATATTACTGTTGGTTTGAGTCTGAACCCTGCAATTCAGTCAAACACAACAGTTTAATTAAATATTTTTTGATAGTACATATTTTATAACTAATGTTTAAATTCACAATAATTGGCAACTTAAAAGTTTACTTGTGTTTATTATTCTGAGTTGGTTAATTAATCAGAGTATCTACAGGATCATATTGGACATATCATCTCAAATCCAAAATAGATAAGTCTCTCTAGGATTGAAATCTCTTGTTATTAATCTTCAAAATAATTGACAGGGAATCCAATTTAATAATTATTTAAGTATTTAAACTTCATATTTAAAACATGAATTGCTTATTCTAACTAAATGAGCTATTACTAAAAATACTAGATAAACAAAGTAGGATCCATTAAATGTTTGTTTGCTATTAACTTTATAATGTTTTGTTGTTTCCTATATTAAGTTATTCATAAAAAATTTGTCAATACTTTAATCCTGCAAACATTATCTTCTAACTTTACAAATAGTCATGTAATGCAAAAATACTGAATACTGATTAAATCTTATATTGTTATTTTAAAGCTGTTTTAACTTTCCAAAAATAGTATCAAGAATGCAATGTGCAAATGTTAATAAATGAATACTAACACTCTAAATAATGCTTACTTTATGATTAATTTCTATGCTAAAATTGTTATACTATTTATCTAAAATTTTATTTTATTGTAAAGTATTTCAAATTTTTTCAGCTATATGACATTTTTTATTGGCCACTAAAAGTCAATTGGTATTTACAATCCCAATAAATCTTATTACAAAGAGAATAACTTTAATAATTTTAGAATAATAATAAAAATCGAATCAAACATTGCTTGATATTTTAAGAATTGAAAATAGCTCTTCTTATATATTAAAATGAATGTGATAATTGTGCCATAGAATATATAAATTTCAGTAAAATAGCAATCTAAAAATATATTTAAGTAAACTTTTACAAAAAAAAAAAAAGCTTCATATATAAAATAAAACCATTTTATAGCATAGATTACTCATTTGCTTTGTAAATGCAATCACATAAATAATTCTTCCTAAGAGTTTTTAATGTATCTCTAATATAGTTGATAAGTTACACTTTTTTTTTTTAATTTGCGAAGTTTAGAAAATTTTGAACGTCAGTGTAATTAATAATTTAATTACTTATTTATTAAACACCATTGTTAAGAAAATTTTTATAGATGAATCTGGTACAACTTTTATTTAATCTGACTATGCAAGAATGTAAGTCACAAGAACTTAAAACGAAAATTACTCTACAAATTTGATAATAAAAATATTTGAAGTGTTAAGTACTTTGATGTCAGGATGCATAAAATGCTAATAATAAACACAACTATTAAATTCTTATTTTGATCGTTATAATAACATTTTTTTTCCCCTGAAGAATAGAATTAACTTAACTAAAACTTTTTCTGCAAGACATTCTTTAAAATTTACTATCAAAAATTTTAATACTAATCCTCAAATACTTGAATGATTAACTAATTTTTGCCAAGTTTAACCTCAGAAAATAAAATTATTACAGCTCTTTATAAAAATAATGAATAGATTGCAATCTCAATTTATGATGACTATACAGGAAGACTGAGTTCATTCACACGTGAAACATTCAAATCATTAAAAGCAGAATTGAAATAAATTTAAAAACATTTGAGGATTCTTGATTGTATTTGAATATTCTTAAAATAATGATACAGTTTTTGATATATTTGTGACAGCTAATGAGAACTAAGATAGAATCAATTTGTGGATGAAAAAATCTATGTAGAAATTCTAAACATTTCAAAAAATCAACTATATAAAAATTATATATTGTATTCATCAAAAACTTCATGATGTTTCTGCATGTTAAACAATATAGATTAATCTTCTTGAGATCTATTGTAATCTTCAATTGCAATAATCTCAAATTATCAAATATTCCTAGAAAAGGGTCAGTTTCTTTCCCTATACATGTTTATTTGATTTGGTATTTATAAAAGTGATTTAAATAATACAAAAATTAACTACAATAAATATTAAATAGTTTTATAATAATTCTTATATATTTCATGAATCTAATTTTTTTGATATTCAAATAAATCTTTGTTTTTGCTGATTGATTTTACAGATAAAATACTTTCAATGAAGAAATTATTATTTCTAGATGATATAAAATTAAATGATTAATATTTATGCCTCCTGTGGTTTAGTGCAATAATAAAGTGATAGACTTAAGATCTCAAGATCCATGGATTATGACTCCGGGTATCACTTCCAAGCACTTAGTCTTTTTAGAAATTCTGAGCAATACATTCAATTATTATTATTATTAATATTTATAACTGAACTTACAATTTCAGATGATTATAAATAAGAAAAGCAAGTTCTGACATAGATAACTAATAACCTATAAAATTAATTTATATTCTTAACAAATAAGCTTTCATTTCAATATCTTACAAATAATTATTTGACATTTTATCAATTTTCATTCAATTTTTTGAAATAAAACACAATAACTATATTACCTTACTGGTATCCATTAATTTTTCTTTTCTTTATATGAATATAAATAAAGCTTATTATTAAGTGATAGAATATAAATAAAGCTTATTATTAAGTGATAGAATATAAATAAAGCTTATTATTAAGTGATAGAATGCTTTATGATCTTCATTAAATTAATTAATATTTTCTGACCATTATAGACTAACAATTTGTTAATACTAAATTATAAAATATTTATTTTTTTGATAAAAATATTAAGCAATTACTTTGTACAGTAACAATATCAATATATATACTAATATATTTAATACATAAAATTGATCAGACTAGAAAATAAAATTAAAAAAAAACCAGCCAAAATTAAAAAAAAAAACAAAAACAGTTACCATTAGGAGGTTTGTATTGATAATCATTTTCTTTAGCCCAGCCTAGAGGATGTAGCCTAAAATTGAGATAAAACATCCAGAAATCATGTGTTGCATGATCTGTTCCTTCATATCTCATTAGCAATCGTCCTCCTACATTCTCAAGCACTTTAGCAATCCATACACAGTTTGGCTGCAATCTGTCCTGCACTTCCATCCGCATCCCTTGCTTGATTTGTTCTACTGGCGTTGTACCATACTTTAAATATAAAAAATAAATAATTTTAACTGAAAGCACAATAAACTCGATTTAAAAAAATGTTTATTTCAAGTACAAAAGCACAATAACATTTTCATCAAGAATAGTTTAATAAGCATAATTGTGAAAATAATATTTTGTGATTTAATAAGAAAGATTAAAATAAATTAAAATGTGTGTCCATATTTATTTATATATGTGTGTAATATGTTTCATGAAAATGATTCCACAAACAAATTAATCTTATTCTCTATATCTATTTTGCATACAATTATTCAAATAAGTTTAACTATTTCTATCATATCATCTCTGCAAGTTTATTTAAATTGTTCTACTTTATCTCTCCCTATTTTACTAACGTAGATCTGTTGCATATGCAATAATGCCATCATTTTATAATCAGTTTCTTGCTTTTTCATTATGTAATAAATTTTCTTTGTAATTCAATTCTTTTTTTCAGCAATTCTCTAGATTTGCATTTCATAATTATTGAATGATTTTAAGTTTTGACTAACTTTTTTTATATCAAACTCTAAATGAAATACAAAATATATCTTTTCTTCAAAGTCCTCCTCCCTCTTTTTTTTTTCATTAACAAACAAAAATAAGATTTTTATTTATAGTTAACTATTGTAAATTTTCAGTTTTACTAGCTTCTTTTTCCATTTTAAGTTTATAATTTTTTGTAAGTCTTCGATTAATTTCTCAATAAATTCCTGCATATTGTGATAATTAAAACTAATTGCATGAAAATTCTACATGCTGTACTTCACAAGTAGTATTAATAAATAAGATTTGCATGAATATGTTTAAAATAATATATTTATTACTATTAATAAAGATATATAATAATATTTATTTCCTCTCTCTCTAAATATATATATATCAATATAACTAGAGATACAAAATTTATATCATAACCATCCATTAATATAATAGCTCTAAACCATCCTATCTCACTATATGTATTTTGAAAACAATCTTCACTTATCAATTGAACTAGACTTGAAATAACTAATTTCCACATCCTTATTAAATTACATCAATATTATTTTCAACTATTATTGATCCACTGCAGGATGAAAATATGTGTTCAAGTGTATCAGTGTTATGAGATAGTGTGGAGAGTGGTGGGCCATGTGAAAGTCTGTGCTCATATACCCTATCTATTACATATATAGATACAGGTATATAATAAGCCTGTGTGTTTCAGTTATTACATAGTAGAGATGTCTGCCCATCCCTTGTATATGTATTAAATGGATTATGTCCTGTACATGAGAGGTTAGACAGACCTTGGGTCAACATGGGGGTGACAAGAATCTCGGCTTCAGGGTAGCCTTTGAGCATTCCATCATCAGATTTTTAATTGGACGGATGGTTGAAGAGTTGGAGTATGGAGTTGATTGAAGCCTGTCCATTAAAGTATGAGGACTGGCTATCTTAATATATATCTGAGCACTTATAGCATATATGTGTAGAGATGATAATCTGGACCAACTGATGATTGCTGGTTTAGCATGAAATACGTATATTGGTGATTATTTATTTTTTTAACATATATGTGTTCAAGTGTATCAGTGTTATGAGATAATGTGGAGAATAAAGATAAGTAAAACTCAATATCTAAGTTTTACAGTATAATTTGGATTATGTATTTTATCAAGTTTGTTTAATATTTAATTATAGAAATAATAAAATGTTTAGATAAAAGCCTGAAATCTGGGCACGGCCACAAAGGGGCATTGTTTACGTGTCAAAACCCATAAAAATGCCGTTTCGGTGACCGCGGCCCTTACAGGCTAATACAACATTTACGTATTGTATTAACCCATTGAGCTAGGCCGCTTTACATGACATCGCACAAAAATACTACGGCCTGTTTTGTGCTTCGAAGCTATTTACGCGTATTCATTCTTTTCATAGCTGATTATCGTATCGCTTGAGGGTGTTTAAATTTCAAGGCGGTACGACTTTTTCAAATCTCCGTAATAGAGTAATGTCATTTCGATTTAAAAAATGCTGTTAATTATTAAGAATTGTCATATGGTCCCCACCCTTCCTGAAAAAAAGGTTAATATGTAAAAAAATTGGCAAAGTGTATGTTCGAACAGGCTTCGCCAACGCTCATGCGCTAAGTCACGTTTCAGCGTGGTGGGGAAAATATTCGAGACCACTAAAAGATCTGAGACGAACGTGCAATTTTGAAACTTTTCTTCAGATAAATTGCCGAGTACAGCAAGTGTGTGAGATCGTGGGTTTTTTTTTATTTTGTCAGGTACACGTAATGGCCACTTTTTATTACAGCAATAAAATCGAATAAATAATTTTAAAAAGTCCAAAGTTTGTGTCCTTTTTTGTTTTTTTATTTCATTCGAAATTGACAAGTATTTAGATTCAATTTTTTGCAGCGGGGTTGAAATAAATGACGACTTTGGTTGACTTTTTGTTAAGAATAACAAATTACGAAATACACCCCACCCCCAAAAGCAGTTTATTGTAGAAGGCTAAAAAAAAAAAAAGGTAATTCGAACGAAATAGAAATCAAAGTAAAAAATGAGAAAAAGTTGTTTCAAAAAAAGAAAAAAAAGGTTAAATTCTTGACTTTTTGGTTACAATTCTTTTTCCGAGTGTGGGTGGGGGTGGGTGTTTGAAAACAATTTTTTAATCGGCAAAAACACAAAAGTAAATTTGGATTTAATATTAAGAAAAACAATTACGTCAATTTACAAGTCAATGGCTCAATGATTATTTGATTCATTTGATTAAAAAATACTAATTTCAAAACATTTATTGATAGCAGATAATCATGACTCAATTTTATACATAAATATGCAATAAAAACAAAAAGAATTTAAAAGATGAATTCAATTTAATTAAATGCTACAATAAATTACAATAGGATATACGATTACTAATTTTTTTATATGCATCTGTTGATAATATAAAATTTTTGGCACTTGTATAATAATTCTAAACCCAAAATTCAAATATAAAATAATTATTAATTGCAATTATCATTTTGAAAGTTATATTTTTTGCAAATAGTTTTAATCAAGACATTACTGAGGCTGCAGCATTATTTATATACTACACTGTCATCTATAAGATCATTAAAAAAAAATTACCCCTTCTAAAAGATAACTTGGAACTGTACTGGCACCAGTAAGGGTTCTTACTAAAAAGTCACTCCAATTATCATATTTGTCTTTGATATCTAAACAAAAACATATAAAATATTATTAAAATTAATATTACAAAAATATTGATCACAAATAAAATATTACATTTAAATGGATATGTTATACCTTCTGGTGGTTGTAAAGTTTTGGAGTTTTGAGCACACCATCCAATAGGGTGAATATCATTTTTTGCTACTTCACACCAAAAATCAGCTGACCGATCGTCTCCATAACCATCATAACGTAATCGCAGCAAAGGACCACAAGTCATAATGACAGAAGCAACCCAGAATGAGTCTGGGTTCTTTTGATTAGCAACTTCAAGTTTCATGCCAGGAATAAAACCACTTTGAAGACTATATTCAACCTTTCAATATAAATTAATTTAATAAAACATTTTCACAAAATTTTGTATTCATGTATATATAAATAATAATCAATAATAATAAAAAATTAAAAAAAAAAACATATTCAGAGGGGAAAAATTCCCAAAGTAATGCAGCTTATATAAAAAACACATATATGCAAATGCACACACATAATATTTATCAATGTGACATTGCTAAAAATCAATTGACACACTTGCATTATATTTACAAAATATAAAATATTAACACAAGCAGTTTAGCATTTTCTTCATCATTTTCCAAAGGTAATTTTCAATCCTAAATATCTTTAATTTAAAAGCATAATCTCAAAAACTGACAATCTTTTGTGTTAATTTTTTTTTGCTTAAGCTTTCTATATAAACTATCTGCATTAAAAAATGGTTCACTTAAAGACAAAGTCTTTTCCAGCATATTTTTATTAAAAAAGGTATAAGACAGTAACATGCTAACCAATTTCTAGTTGGTAAGAGCATTGTTTTCCCCATCTTCCCATAGTTTTTCTTTCATCTAAAAATAACTAGATAATCATTTAGGTGAGTTAGCTATGGTTGTCTACATAAAAAATCCTGAGTTACATAGAAGTTTTTCAGTTTTTGAAAAATTCCGCCTTTTTTTGGGATTGAATGAATTTCAATCTATAAATATGATGAACAAATTACAACAAAAAATCCTTCATATGTATATAATGACCCTGTTAATGAAGACAATCATAAAAAATATATATATTAAGAAAACTATATACATTAATTTAAATTCTGAAAATAAATTTAAACATGCACTCCGTTTAAGAATACAGTATATAAGAATTTAATGATTATTTTTATTTAATATTTCACTTTTAGTTTTATTAAAAATGGTCACACATTAGATTAAAAACTTGTTATATGCATAAATATATTTTACTGAATGTATGCATATTTTGGTGATTTTATCATTAACATATTTGTATATATAATATAACTAACAATACAATTCTGATACAATATATTAAATATCTTCTCGATATACCTAAACAACAGTAGAATGTTTATAGAGATATTCTCTAAATGTATTAAGAAAAATTTAAAATATTGTGCATAATAAGTACTGATTACATTATATGCGATTTAGACTGAACATTTCAGTAGTATCTTAAATTCTGCTAATACTCATTAAAAAAAAAAACTGAATGATAAAAAAAACTACATAGAAAATTATAATAATAATTAATGTTTTCAAAATAAATGAAGGAAACAAATATATATTTTTTATTCAAAATCAACTGAAGATCAATATTGACTTTATGCATAAAATTAGTGAACTTTAAACATTAAAAAAAAATTTAAGTTGAAACGGTAAGACTATTTATATGTTGCATTAAATTTAAATTTGTATGATTAAGTAATTTTAACCTAAAAATTACTTTATAAAACATTAGATATATGTACTATACAACTTACATGTTTAAATGCAGTTGGTGGAGCAGCAACAGCTCCTATTTGATCTAAATATTCATCCCATACAAATTCTGTTTCTTCTTGTTCAGTGCCATTATTTTCTAATAAAAATAATATTCAAAAATATATTGTCCTGTGATTTTTAAAAAATCTTAAATCAACACAAACTATTATAAAGATAAAAAAAAAAAAAAGCAACATTTAGATAATTCCAGAAATAAATAAAATCAATGTGAAAAGATTAAATTTTTGGAAACTGTATTTCATGAAAAATAAAATTAAAGTAAAAATTATAAAATACATTGTTATTTTATTTCTCAGTTTCATATATAAATATTTCACTGAAAAGTTTTAAGTTGTTTTAATTTTTAAATTATTCTGTTTAAGAATGAGAAAACAGAATGAAAACAAATATTTGGAAAATAGTTTTGATAAAAACATAGCTTAAAATATACATGCAGGAATAATAATTTGCATAATATTAATAAAGCAGTAAATACATAACACAACCATGTTTCAATATTATAAGTAAGAATCATCTAACTATAAATATTGTTATTTTGTAAGTTCCAAATAATAATTGGACTAGTAATAACTGTTTTTAGTAACTTTCCAACTTAATGATTACAAAGATGATAATTATTCAAAAGAAAACGGAGATTCTATACATATATAACTAAGTAAAACAATATTTAACTAGATTCAAATTTCCACATCATCACATCGGCAAATGTGCTATAAAGCAGCAATGGCTTTAATTAGATCAGTTTAACTATGACTCATAAAACTATTTAATTAAATTATGAAAGCACATATCAACTACATAAAAGATCAGTTTATTCTGCTAGCATTATTTACCAAAAATCCAATTTTACAATAAAGAAAAATTCTCCTAAGTACTTATTTTAACATATTCAGTTCATCACAATGCTGAAACTAAAAATTCACATCCTTGTTATCAATTTAATATAGTCATTTAAAAATGACAATTCTAGACATAAGAAGCATTTAGACATGTATTGAGCCATTTATCATAATCACATTCTATATATGGAAGAACTAAATCACTGGGGGTGACAAAATATCATGCTATATTCAATAAATATATCAGATCTTTAAATTCCATCATACACTCATCATTTTATTATACATGTATGTAAACAATCTATATAAAGAAGTGAACTTTGAAATTTAATGTAGATGCACTTCTAATTTTAATGATAGTAAATAACTATTAGAAATAATTAGATTGTGAAAAACTTAACAGATTTTTCTCTTGTTCAATACAAGTTAACAAAAAAGACTAAAACTAATCCTCCATTAAATCTTACTAACAGAGGCAAAGAAGTAGCAGCAATCAATAGCATATCCAAATGGTTAACTACAGTTGTCACAAAAGGATAAATTAATCAAAATGATAGACTGATAATTCCATAATTTCTAATATTTTCTTTTTTTTTAAATATCATGATCATCACTTTATTTTTCTAATAAGCTAGTATATAGTAATTTTATCATTTAAATATGTTATGTATATAGTTTTGTCAACAATTTTTTTATTTCATGGTCTACTTCTAGAAAAATATTTTTAATGATTCCATTATTTCCTGGAGTTTTTCCATTATTTTTAGATTTAAATATATATCACATCTCTTCATTAAAATATCCAGCATTTTAAAAATTGTTTTAATTGTAGAAACAAACTATTTGTTGTTTGATCCTTATCATTATAATTCTTTGGAGAATTCTTCCATGCACTTCGTAATAACATTTTTTAAAAATTCTATTAATAATGCCATTTTTTCCTCCTTGCTAAAATATCGTTCTTTCTAATACCAATAGGTTGTTAAATATTTTTGAGAGTTTTGTTCTCTCCTATGACTTTCCTTGCCAGTTCATAAGTATATTTCTTTACATCATCATTATTTTTGTACCATTTAAAAATATTTTTATATTTCTTTTTTCCTTCATATATTACTTTGATACATTTAAAAATTTATTAGTAAATTGTTACTTTTTTATTTCAGTTATCTATAAAGGACTTCTTAATAGAGTAACAGGTATAGAATTTGTTAAAGTCTAAGCCATTTTAAAATCTTTTAAAACAATTTTCACATTATAGTTTAAATTAGTTAAAGTATTTCTGAAGGATAGAATAAGCATCTCTTGATACTGGCTTTATTAATAGTTTGTCTTGTTTGTATTAAAAAGAAGCTTAGTTCTTATTAACAATATTTTTCTATGTTGAATCTATTAAGCTCATTAAAATATTTAAATAATTATTTTCTTTAATCAATATATAATCCAATTCTGATATGCATTCACTGGGAACTTCCATGTCAAATTCAGCTTTGAATTTTTCTCAAAAAAAAAAAAAGAGTTCATAATATATAATTTTTGAATGATGTTTGATTTGATTAAAAGGATTCTTTACATTTATATTAAAATTCTCTATTTTTTCATCAGAATGACTACTTGTGGGACACAAATTTGAATAATCTGCACTTGATAGCTTTCATGAAGATAAATAACCAATTTTGACACTCTGCCATCAATATTCTCTAAGTTGTTTTTCTACATTTATTTAAAATAAATATTACCCATTTGTGTTTCTAATATTTGGTTTCTTTGTGAGAGTTCATATTTAACTTTATCAATTGTCCTACCTTCATAAAATCTGACTGTTTTATTCATTATTAGACAGTTCTTTCAGTTTCTGTGATGCTTCACTCGAAAGTAATTTAGATAATTAATTAAAATATTATCATCAACTTTCAGTGAATTTTTAGCACCCATTTGCCTAAAGTTATGTCATAGTTGATAAATTTAGACTCTTGGGATATGAGGCCTGCCATAATATTACATTAATAAAAAATATTGTCTTTTTTTATAAAGGAGTCTTGTTTTTCCACAAAAGATATTATATTCATTTCAGAAATCATCATTGCTAAAAATCCTTATTAATTTGAAAAACTGTTTATTTTATCTCATAGCTGGAGGTTTACTAATTCCACTAAATGTTTAAATTATTTTATATTTATCTTTAATTTATTTACTCAAAACTCATTATTATCTTGTTTCAAGTAATTTTCATTAATCTGAGCAGGTACAACAATCTTCCTATAAATTCACTCAAGTTAAGAGTTTTAAAACATCATGATTTTTATTAGTGAAATTTACAAAATTATATCTTTATTATTTTTTCATATATAACATCTTTTTTTTTTAAATTTATTAAGTTATTTTACAAGAAAAGTCATTAAAAATGCAATAATGACAAAATACAATTTCCAACTGAATAACAAAAAAATTGTTAATAACAATCTATAAATTAAATAAAATTATCATATGGTTAATTATTTGAAAAAATCATGAAAAATTCAAGCACTTTAATGGCAAATTGATTTAACAATTTCAGTCAGTTAGTCTGAAGTATTGAATACTCAGTTTACAATTAGGGCCCAATTTCATACATATTCTTTATAAAAAATAACAATTCGTGTCAATTGTTAATACAGAGTTTAATATAAATAAATAAAAACAAATAATATTTCCAAGCGCTTTCAACTCTTACGAGTCCTTATCAAGGCAGTGTAAACAATTCTATTTTCTCCTAGGTGATGAATCTAAAATTCATCTTGTGCTATGAATTTAAAATTAACCAGCTTTCCGATTAGTTGTTCCTGGCCAATACAATGAAATGTTAGATTCATCACCTAGGAGAAAATAGAATTGTTTACACTGCCTTGATAAGGACTCGTAAGAGTTGAAAGCGCTTGGAAATATTATTTGTTTTTATTTATTTATATTAAACTCTGTATTAACAATTGACACGAATTGTTATTTTTTATATTATTTACAGAAGTATTATTTATTTATTTACACATTCTTTAGTAATTAATTTTCTTCTTCTTCTTCCTTTCCTTATGTATTGATTTCTACTTTTACATATCAATAAAATGTTTAAGGAAGTTGTAAATGGTATAATAATTAAAAATTAATGAATAAAACCTCAGTAATAATGGAAATACTTTATAAAATGACATAAAATATGTTTTTATTTATAATATAAAACTTAATGTATAATTTCTGTTAAAATTAACAACATCAAAAAATAAACATATTTGAAATCATTAGAGAAATAATTTAACTCTTCTCAAATTGCTATTATATTGTATACAAAAGTGGCAAAAAAAATTTCTAATAAGAATGGCATATATGAATTACTATTCAATAATAATAATAATAATAATAATAATAAACCGGTCTGGGGATGGGGACCACGATTTGAATGCCTTCTCTTGTAGTAGCATTTATCATAAAAAAAAAAAAAAGCTTGTTTAGAGCTATTAGCACGCTCTTAACTTTACATATTAGTAAGTGCAAGCTATATATAAGTCATGTGACTTCTGACTTGTTACTATTACTATTATTATTTTGCTGTTGTGGCTTTAGCTAAATTAAAGAGCTAAGCCTACTAATATATGGAGTATCTGAATTAAGTTCAGGCCCATATGATTTTTTCAGTTGGAGAGCTGACTTTAAAGACATGTAGATGTCTAAAAGTTTCAGATCTTTTTCTAACAATTATCTTTTAGATAAATGCTTTGCTTGAGTTGGTTTTTTAGATCTAATGTCCCAACTCCTCACTGAAGAGACCCATAGGTCGAAACCGGTCTGGGGATGGGGACCACGATTTGAATGCCTTCTCTTGTAGTAGCATTTATCATAAATAAAAAAAAAAAGCTTGTTTAGAGCTATTAGCACGCTCTTAACTTTACATATTAGTAAGTGCAAGCTATATATAAGTCATGTGACTTCTGACTTGTTACTATTACTATTATTATTTTGCTGTTGTGGCTTTAGCTAAATTAAAGAGCTAAGCCTACTAATATATGGAGTATCTGAATTAAGTTCAGGCCCATATGATTTTTTCAGTTGGAGAGCTGACTTTAAAGACATGTAGATGTCTAAAAGTTTCAGATCTTTTTCTAACAATTATCTTTTAGATAAATGCTTTGCTTGAGTTGGTTTTTTAGATCTAATGTCCCAACTCCTCACTGAAGAGACCCATAGGTCGAAACCGGTCTGGGGATGGGGACCACGATTTGAATGCCTTCTCTTGTAGTAGCATTTATCATAAATAAAAAAAAAGCTTGTTTAGAGCTATTAGCACGCTCTTAACTTTACATATTAGTAAGTGCAAGCTATATATAAGTCATGTGACTTCTGACTTGTTACTATTACTATTATTATTTTGCTGTTGTGGCTTTAGCTAAATTAAAGAGCTAAGCCTACTAATATATGGAGTATCTGAATTAAGTTCAGGCCCATATGATTTTTTCAGTTGGAGAGCTGACTTTAAAGACATGTAGATGTCTAAAAGTTTCAGATCTTTTTCTAACAATTATCTTTTAGATAAATGCTTTGCTTGAGTTGGTTTTTTAGATCTAATGTCCCAACTCCTCACTGAAGAGACCCATAGGTCGAAACCGGTCTGGGGATGGGGACCACGATTTGAATGCCTTCTCTTGTAGTAGCATTTATCATAAATAAAAAAAAAAAAAAGCTTGTTTAGAGCTATTAGCACGCTCTTAACTTTACATATTAGTAAGTGCAAGCTATATATAAGTCATGTGACTTCTGACTTGTTACTATTACTATTATTATTTTGCTGTTGTGGCTTTAGCTAAATTAAAGAGCTAAGCCTACTAATATATGGAGTATCTGAATTAAGTTCAGGCCCATATGATTTTTTCAGTTGGAGAGCTGACTTTAAAGACATGTAGATGTCTAAAAGTTTCAGATCTTTTTCTAACAATTATCTTTTAGATAAATGCTTTGCTTGAGTTGGTTTTTTAGATCTAATGTCCCAACTCCTCACTGAAGAGACCCATAGGTCGAAACCGGTCTGGGGATGGGGACCACGATTTGAATGCCTTCTCTTGTAGTAGCATTTATCATAAATAAAAAAAAAAAAGCTTGTTTAGAGCTATTAGCACGCTCTTAACTTTACATATTAGTAAGTGCAAGCTATATATAAGTCATGTGACTTCTGACTTGTTACTATTACTATTATTATTTTGCTGTTGTGGCTTTAGCTAAATTAAAGAGCTAAGCCTACTAATATATGGAGTATCTGAATTAAGTTCAGGCCCATATGATTTTTTCAGTTGGAGAGCTGACTTTAAAGACATGTAGATGTCTAAAAGTTTCAGATCTTTTTCTAACAATTATCTTTTAGATAAATGCTTTGCTTGAGTTGGTTTTTTAGATCTAATGTCCCAACTCCTCACTGAAGAGACCCATAGGTCGAAACCGGTCTGGGGATGGGGACCACGATTTGAATGCCTTCTCTTGTAGTAGCATTTATCATAAATAAAAAAAAAAAAGCTTGTTTAGAGCTATTAGCACGCTCTTAACTTTACATATTAGTAAGTGCAAGCTATATATAAGTCATGTGACTTCTGACTTGTTACTATTACTATTATTATTTTGCTGTTGTGGCTTTAGCTAAATTAAAGAGCTAAGCCTACTAATATATGGAGTATCTGAATTAAGTTCAGGCCCATATGATTTTTTCAGTTGGAGAGCTGACTTTAAAGACATGTAGATGTCTAAAAGTTTCAGATCTTTTTCTAACAATTATCTTTTAGATAAATGCTTTGCTTGAGTTGGTTTTTTAGATCTAATGTCCCAACTCCTCACTGAAGAGACCCATAGGTCGAAACCGGTCTGGGGATGGGGACCACGATTTGAATGCCTTCTCTTGTAGTAGCATTTATCATAAATAAAAAAAAAGCTTGTTTAGAGCTATTAGCACGCTCTTAACTTTACATATTAGTAAGTGCAAGCTATATATAAGTCATGTGACTTCTGACTTGTTACTATTACTATTATTATTTTGCTGTTGTGGCTTTAGCTAAATTAAAGAGCTAAGCCTACTAATATATGGAGTATCTGAATTAAGTTCAGGCCCATATGATTTTTTCAGTTGGAGAGCTGACTTTAAAGACATGTAGATGTCTAAAAGTTTCAGATCTTTTTCTAACAATTATCTTTTAGATAAATGCTTTGCTTGAGTTGGTTTTTTAGATCTAATGTCCCAACTCCTCACTGAAGAGACCCATAGGTCGAAACCGGTCTGGGGATGGGGACCACGATTTGAATGCCTTCTCTTGTAGTAGCATTTATCATAAATAAAAAAAAAAAGCTTGTTTAGAGCTATTAGCACGCTCTTAACTTTACATATTAGTAAGTGCAAGCTATATATAAGTCATGTGACTTCTGACTTGTTACTATTACTATTATTATTTTGCTGTTGTGGCTTTAGCTAAATTAAAGAGCTAAGCCTACTAATATATGGAGTATCTGAATTAAGTTCAGGCCCATATGATTTTTTCAGTTGGAGAGCTGACTTTAAAGACATGTAGATGTCTAAAAGTTTCAGATCTTTTTCTAACAATTATCTTTTAGATAAATGCTTTGCTTGAGTTGGTTTTTTAGATCTAATGTCCCAACTCCTCACTGAAGAGACCCATAGGTCGAAACCGGTCTGGGGATGGGGACCACGATTTGAATGCCTTCTCTTGTAGTAGCATTTATCATAAATAAAAAAAAAAAAAAAAGCTTGTTTAGAGCTATTAGCACGCTCTTAACTTTACATATTAGTAAGTGCAAGCTATATATAAGTCATGTGACTTCTGACTTGTTACTATTACTATTATTATTTTGCTGTTGTGGCTTTAGCTAAATTAAAGAGCTAAGCCTACTAATATATGGAGTATCTGAATTAAGTTCAGGCCCATATGATTTTTTCAGTTGGAGAGCTGACTTTAAAGACATGTAGATGTCTAAAAGTTTCAGATCTTTTTCTAACAATTATCTTTTAGATAAATGCTTTGCTTGAGTTGGTTTTTTAGATCTAATGTCCCAACTCCTCACTGAAGAGACCCATAGGTCGAAACCGGTCTGGGGATGGGGACCACGATTTGAATGCCTTCTCTTGTAGTAGCATTTATCATAAATAAAAAAAAAGCTTGTTTAGAGCTATTAGCACGCTCTTAACTTTACATATTAGTAAGTGCAAGCTATATATAAGTCATGTGACTTCTGACTTGTTACTATTACTATTATTATTTTGCTGTTGTGGCTTTAGCTAAATTAAAGAGCTAAGCCTACTAATATATGGAGTATCTGAATTAAGTTCAGGCCCATATGATTTTTTCAGTTGGAGAGCTGACTTTAAAGACATGTAGATGTCTAAAAGTTTCAGATCTTTTTCTAACAATTATCTTTTAGATAAATGCTTTGCTTGAGTTGGTTTTTTAGATCTAATGTCCCAACTCCTCACTGAAGAGACCCATAGGTCGAAACCGGTCTGGGGATGGGGACCACGATTTGAATGCCTTCTCTTGTAGTAGCATTTATCATAAATAAAAAAAAAAGCTTGTTTAGAGCTATTAGCACGCTCTTAACTTTACATATTAGTAAGTGCAAGCTATATATAAGTCATGTGACTTCTGACTTGTTACTATTACTAATAATAATAATAATAATAATAATAATAATAATAGATATAGGCACCAGAGGTCATCTCTAGCTTACCACTCGTTCAGATCGTGCTCCTCAATTTATTAAAATATCATAAAATATACCAATTACAGGTAAGAGTTTTATATCTCTAATAACTATAAAATAGAAAACTAATAGATTAATTAAAAAAAGAAGAGAAATACAAAAAGGCAACACAGATTGATTGCATAATGGACTTAGATGTCCAACATCCAGCCATGATGTCTGTCAGCTCAGACACGTTTAAAAGTTCTTATGCACAAGTTGCAAAATTACCATCAACGGTTATAAAAAAAAGTGAACATAATACGCGATTGTTTTTCTCAAGGAAAACACAGCTAGCGCCTAGATTTCACCGTTCTACAGCAGGAGATCTGATGAAACTAGATCTTATCCCAAAAACCACTGAAACCTACGTTAACACAATATAAGAGCCTTAGTCTAATGATAGCCTTAATAAAATATCTGAAGTGTTTAACCAGACGATCCCTAGGGAACTCTTCAATTCATTTAAACGTTTTTTCACTGAACGCTCCGTTGTCATAGCAATTACAGATAGAAACTGTTCGCTATATAAATTCCCTAAGGAGCTTTTACTCGAAGAGATAAATAATAAAAAACTATGGAATTTGATAATTTGCGTGGGAGATCATCCGAATCCGCGTTATCTGGCTATTGAATTTGTAAACGAAGAAAGCAAAGAATTGTTCCGACAAGAAATGAAAACTCTGGGGCAATACGCATTAGTTGTAGTCAATCCCAACAGAGAAAACTTTATTACTGGTTTAATTAAAAAAACTTACCTAGGTTACTCAGAAACAGATTTCATTAAACTTATGAAACCATTCGCGAAGGTGATAGATTTTCAGCCTTTACAGATTAAAAATACACCCATCCCAATATTTAGTAATAATTATAGATTTAAAGTAAAACTGGGAGAGAACATTAATCCCGAAAATATTCCAACACAAGTTGCAGATGAAGAAGCGACATTATTTCTTGTTATAAACAGTCTAAAACCGCAATGCTTTCATTGCAAAGAACGCGGTCATCTTATTAGTAACTGTCTGGCTTTATATTGTAATAATTGTAATATGAGCGCATCCCCCTTACATCAATGCCCAAAAGAAGACTTTCATAGTAATCAAGAAGTGACTGTAGATGAAGATGTGCAATCGACAGACCATAATATTGAGGGAAAAAATGATATTAACATTAGCAATAGTGGAAATGTGATTCTACATACTACAGGGTCCGATAGCATTGAAGTTTCCTCCTCTCCTAATCCGGAAATCTCACCCCCTCTTAATAAAACATCAGGTCGGCCACCT
Organism: Epiperipatus broadwayi; assembly: GCA_028023455.1. NCBI lineage: Eukaryota > Metazoa > Onychophora > Udeonychophora > Euonychophora > Peripatidae > Epiperipatus > Epiperipatus broadwayi. Next base: position 940,664 of record JAQFVV010012693.1, read on the forward strand.
AAAAAAAAATCAGGTAATAATCCCAAGAAACTCATGGCTCTAGAATGTGAAAGTAGTGATAATGATTCCCCTCCTTCGGTCTCTAGAAAAAAAACTAACATCACGCAAAGTTACAATGCCTCTCTAATTGCCACATACTCATCAGAAAATAGTCCAATGGAAGAGGAAACTGATTGTATTACAAACATAAATAAAGTTTCACTTGAAAACCCATTCACAGACAGGAAAATGAGATCCAATGATATTTCTCTCAAATCTACAGACAATAATTGAACAATGCATATTTATTGATCCATTAAAATATACTACAGATTTCCTTATTAAAATATTTAACTTTATTTTAGAATAAAACTTTCCTATGCTAGGCTTAGATTCTGATATATACGCGCACACACATACAAATAATGGATATTAAAATAGGAGTTTTTAATGTTAGAGGGTTAAACTCCCCACAAAAAATTGACCTCCTCGCTAAATGGTACGACATTGTTAAACCGCAGATAATGGGCATTATCGAAACAAAAATCTACAGTGGCTCATTAATCAACCCTACAGACAAGCTAAATTCCAAGGGCTTTACAGCCTTCTCAAACACATCTGACACTCCATCAGCAGGTACAGGCATCATCATTGATAAAGCCTGCCCATTTAGTTCTTTCAAAATCCTACATATTGATGCACACTTGCTGATAATTACATTCTCTCATAAAGCCATTACCTTAAACATAGCAATTGTTTATATCCCCCCAGGTCTCACTATTATAAATAGAATTATACAAACACTTAACTCTAGGTTCATAAATGCTATGTATCCGATGATTATTTTGGGAGATTTCAACATGACATATCAGACCTTCACTGGCAAATGGTTACATCAGCTGTCCTTTCCGATGATGAGTGGAAGAGGCTTTCTGCCGGAGAAGGCCGTGTCATTTAACAATGGTAGACATTCATCACTTCTAGATCTGGTTTTCTATTCGCCATCATTACATAACATGAATTCCCCCCTCTCTGATCATGCAGCTGTTTTAGTGTCACTGGAAATTAATTTTGATAATAGAACAACAATTAATACAGGAAGGACCATCAGAGTTCTACTACCATCACGCACACCAGAATATCTTTTTTCAGAAGAATACATATATCTACACAAGTTGAAAAATATTACAATGGATCCAGTCCAAGCATGGTGTGCTATTACTAACCTGCTTTCATTTAATATTGATCATCTTACCAGGACAACAACATCCCCAACAAAACTACTAAAGCTTATGGATGATACCTATAAAAAAATTATTGGCACTTCTCAATCAAATCTCGATCGTCCCTGTCTAATGGCATTAAAGAAGACATATCAAGAGTTAACAAACCAGCTTAAAGAATATATCTCCATTAAAAAGAAAAGGTTATATTTAAATAAGCCACACAAGTATACCAGAAACTTCATTAGATGGGCGCTAGGCCACCCCTCCCAGGTGCGAATCCAGCAGCTATTAAAGTTCAAACTGAAATTGTCTATGAAGATTTTATGTTGGAGCGGCTTCACATATTGTATAGAGAAAAATTCCAGAGGGTATCCTCTCCAAGTCTAATGGCCTTTTCACAAGATAGATCAGAAAATGAATTTAAAATTTCTTTAAAAGATTTCATTAAAAAAATAGAAGCGATGCCAGATTCATGTCATCCTGGCATAGATGGAATTCCTAAGTTTGTATTGATAAAATCGCTGCACAATATATGCTTAACCTAGTCTCCTACCTCACTAAAGGCATCTATAAAATACAGGGCTTAAATCAAATTATGCTTGTGCCATTTATGAAAAAGAAACAATTAATCTCAAACATCTCTAACCTACGTCCAATTTCAATGTGCTCCCTTGGCATAAAGATAATAGAATCAGTGATAAAAGATAAAATAGAGCCATTCATTTTGCCAAACCTATCAAAAATGCAATTTGCCAAAAAAGAATCCTCAACAGGACAGGCAGCCTTTCTATTCAAGTCAACTATAGAAACTGTTAGAGATAATAAAAAATACAGTCCAGTTGTTATTCAACTAGATATTGAAGCCGCTTTTGACATGATTTCCACCAGTACTCTTCTTAAAACTCTGCAAAAATTCTCAGTTCCGAACGCATATCTAAACTTGCTTGCTAACTTGCTTTTAAACCGTGAGATTTATGTTTCCCTAAATGGGAAAACTTCACCACCAATAGTGCCACATCAGTCCATTCCTCAGGGTTCACCTCTCAGTGCCTTACTGTTCACTGCCTATATCAACCCTCTTATAAAAATAATAGAAAATGAATTTTCAGGAATCTACGTGCCCACCATCAATGACAACATCTCATGTATCGCATATATGGATGATATAGCAATATTTCTATCATCTCAAAAACAAATTCCCAAACTTCTTAAGATACTTAATAATTTTACAAAAGAATACAAGCTAACATTCAATATGGAGAAATCGTGTGCATGGCAGATCTTCACCGGTAATAGCATTAATAAAGTTTTCAAAGGTAGACCAAGCGCATTTCTTGGGTTCAACTTTTATTTATGACATTCACCTATGAGATCACTCATACAGAAAAATTTGATAGAGAAAGTGGAAAAGACTGTCTATTCACTCTCCAAAGCTTACCTCTCTCTATATACAAAAATGGCCTTGCTTAACATGCTAGTGATTACAAAAATCTCTTATTTTACTCCAACAATCATTTATACCAAGGCATTTACAAATAAAATAGACTCCTTATGCAGAAAATTATTCTGGGGAAAAAAGATTATTTCAATATCAATAAAACGTCTAAGAAAACCCCTTTCACAAAATGGCCTTGGCCTTCACTCAATACATGTCTTCAGGATACAAAAAACATTGAACATAATATCTGCATGTGCACATAAATTCCCATATTTAAAAATTGCTGCCAAGATTACCCCTACAGATAGACCTCCTCCTCTCCAAAGATATCTGAACACACTACTTACACCATTATTAACAATTCACACTCTTAACTTTAAACCACCACAAGCCAAATATAAATATTGGGAAGTTTATCAACTTCTACATCCAAATCAAGATGATGTACAAACTCCACTTCATATTAATAATAAACAATTATGTCACAAATTCAAACTATGGTCACTTGAACCAAAATATTTTGACTTTCTCCTAAAGATAAATCTAGACTCGCTACCTACACAACACTTTTTGAAATATCAAAGAAGCATATTTTATTAATGGCAATAATAACTCCATCAATCGACGAGATACCTGCTTTGACATCTCCAAACGTTGGACTATCTAGTTCATTTGCATATGCTTTACATACTGTTTTGTTTCCCTTGCCCTATTTTTTCATTCTGCAGCTCACAGTACCGCTATGAATATGAGGCAAAAGACCTCGAAAGCGCTTAGCGTGTAATAATTTCTGTGTATCTTTATAGCTTCTCATTCAAGTGTGGCACGCTTTGTTAATTTTGTATATTAAAGATATAGATGATATATGTAATCTTTGCCATAGGGACTCGGAGACACAAAACCACCTTTTTTTCTCATGCTCAAGTCTAGAAAACATTCGTGAAATTATTAGCAATTCACTCAAGGGTAAAAAAATCAATATGAAAACCCTTTTTGACTCTATTAAAAGGGGTATCTTTGCTGAAATAAGAATCCGCACATTTTTACTCTATGCTTTATGGTGTAATTTCATATACAATTATAATCCCAGAAGATATCCAAACACGTTCAGAAATAAGCTGCAAACCATACGTGAAAAAGACATGAAGATTACAGATCAATCTAAGTACACTGACACCTGGAATATACAAGAACTTATATAAAAGCACTAACAAAAAAAAAAAAACTATATCTAACATGGATCTTTGTGCCAGTTCTAAAGCCAACTGACACAAACTAGATGCATTCCTGCTTTAATTTAATTGAAGTATATCTAATTGAATATTATCATATGATTGAGTGATCATCATTGATTTTGTTGAACTTTTTTTTCTTAGAGACTTCTAGTTTGATCAAATCATTGTACATATGCAGTTTTGTGAAACTAATTTATATGTAAGAACTATGTGTCAAATGTAACTTGTATAACCTTTTAGAATACTAATAAAGTTTATCTTTTGATGATGATGAAGAAGAAGAAGGAGGAGGAGGAGGAAGAATAATAATAATAATAATAACAACAACAACAATAATAACAATAACAACAACAACAACAATAATAATAATAATAATAATAATGATGATGATGATGATCATCATCATCATCAAACAATTAACAATTTATTTAAAGACATCAAAAAGAAGTGAATATATTACAAACAGGTCATAATAAAATCTTAATGCAAATGTAAACCACCAACATTATTTTACAGTTGCACAATTATTGAAAAAGAAAATTCATATTGGAATAATATAAATCATAAAAAAAAAATACATATATATATAAATATTGCAACAATAATGGGCTTGAAGAATAAATGTAGATAATGAATAATAATTGCAGTAAGAGTGAGCAAAAAAAAAATATCACCATCAGAAACTAATATAAGTCATATAAGCATCTATAGCAAATAATCATCAAAAAGAGAAGCCAAATACAAGTGGCAAATATCAACAGTCAACCTTTGTGACTTGATTTATAACTGGCATATTGTAAAATCTTAGGCTAATCACCAATAAGCCAATGCCAATGTGAGATGTAATATATCATTAATTCTGTTGCATATCTATGTATTAAAATAACTATAAAATTTAGCATATTTTAAAAATTACTGAGATCATTATCTGGATCATCTGGTACCAAAAGTGTCCTGGTCATCAATAAACTGGTAGTTAATAGTAGGAAAATTATAATAATAGAAAGTGTGTGGTCATTGTGAGTTACTCTTAGTGACATCTAAATAATTCTAAAGAGAATTATCACATAGATGTCTGTAACATTATGTCCAGACCTAGTTTCTTGATTTGCAACGCTTTTGCTAACTATATACAAACAAAATCAGATACAACACAGTATATTCTAGTACTAAATAACATCACTGGAATAACCTAAAATAATAATTAATAAATTTGTTGATTAATGAGAACTAAAGAACAATAATAAATAAAATTAAAGATCTGAAAAATATTTCAATAATTAATAATTTTAAAACAAGGCAATAAATACGACATTATTTAATTTATAATATAAACATAAATATAGTACATGTATATGCATACATTCAAGTGCGATATTAAAAAAATATTCAAATTATTTCTAAGCTAAATTATTTTATTGTATAATTCCATTTGGCTTAAATATAAAAACTGAGTTGACAAAGATGTAAGTACTTCTATGTGCCCACACAAAAATATAAAAACTGAGTTGACTAAGATGTAAATATTTCTATATGTGCCCACATATAGGTGATTATATATTTCAATCTTAATATATATATATATATAAATAGTGAATGGACTTAAATATATGTAGATGCAAATAGCATGTTATAAAATATTTAAATTCTTAAAATTAACTTGGCTTAAAATATATATACATAACTTATTCTTTTCTATGTAAATGTTATATTAGTTTAGAGAAGATTATATGTGTGTTTTATAATATAGAATTTCTCAATTATTAATTTTATAAAACAATTCTTTATATTTTTGCCAATGTAAACATATTAATAACTTCCAAGTTTTAGATTTTTTCTTTTATCATTAAAATAAAAAACCTTATATATAAAAAAAAATACTTTTCCAACTTCAAAACTATTCAACTTTTAACAAAAGGAAAAAAAAAACTTTCCATCAAAAATTAGTTTTTAAAAAAATTCAAAAAAAGTCACTTTTTATTTTCTTTAAAACATTTTATTAGCTGGCTAACAAATAAATACTGTTTTATACAATAAAGAAAAATAATTTCGTATGAAAGTTAAGTTTTTTTTTAAAATACTAGAAAATGTGTTCCATTTGCACTTCATACATATGTACAATACCTTCATATAGTAATAATTTTTCATTAGAATATTTTAAAACGTTTTTGCACAGCATATATAGATATCTTTCTCAATAATTGTATTATTTCCATCTATGCTTTCATACTTATGTGAAAATCGGCTTTAGATCCATCTGAAGATACTTTTTCTATCAAGTCTATACTTCTAAACTTATAAATAATAGCTTAATATATATCACTAAAATTTCCCATGATTAGGCTGGCATCTCATACACATTGCCTGTATGATGGCTTGGCTGAACTTATAGCTTGCAGGCCAGAGATGGTGGATAAGAAAAGTTTGGTGGCATGTGGAAATATTACTATTAACATATATTTTATTACAATTATTTGTTAATAATGATTACAAAATTTTGTTTGTATGAGAAAAATGTTAACAAAATTTAATTTTTCTCACTTCCTCCATCTCTAATCATGTATGTTCATGTATGTGTTATGATTAGCATACAACATACAATGTGCTGAAAATGAGCAAAGAAAGTGGCAAATGTTTGTAAGAGTATCAAATAAAGTACAGAAACTATAGTATGGATGTATTTTAAAGTAATTATTATGTTTATATATATAAAGAATTTTAAAAATTGTTTTTTACAAAGACATTTTTCTCAAAAAAAAATAAATATTATTTTTTAATTTTTATTGTTTATATAACATAACCAATATAAATGAAGAACAAAAATTGTTGGAATCAAGTAGCACAAAATTCCAAAATTGGTGTACAGAATAAAATGGGATGACTATCCTCATACATATATGTGCATCTGGTGCAGCAGGAATGCTGGAAAAAATTTCCTACCAAAAGAATTAACAATATTGAACGGAAATATTTTGACTTTTATAAAATGAAGATTCTGGTAGGTATATAAAAAAATGAGATTGAATTTCATGCTTCCTGTGATAAAGCAAACATAATGCATATGCATTATTAATACATCTTTTATACTTCATGAAATGTAAAATCAATAATAAGATAACTAATACACTTTTAAAAATTTCAATAATGTTAGCTGGTACAAAAAAAGCAACAATTGACCAGTAAAATTTCTACTGAGACAAGCCAATTTTTGAAAAAAAAAATAAAGAATATGAAAATATATAAATATGATGCATTAAGAAGGATTGAATATCTCAAATTTTGTAAAATGGTGCAAAAAAGAGTCCATAATGATATAAAAAAAATTTAATAGTGAATTAGCAAGGAAAGCTGTAGAAGAGAATAAAAATCTCAAGAGTGTAAAACAACATCTTGGTATTGGTAGAAAACTTATTTTTGCAATAAAAAAAAAAGATAGAACTATTATTAAAAAGAGAGATGACATCAAGAAATGGGTAGAAAAGTTCTATCAAGAATTGTATGGCAGAACAAAGAAAAGTATCTCCTACAACTACTATATCTTCTGAATTGACTAAGAATTTAAATGAAGAAATGAGACATGCAATTAAATTTATGAAGAGAAAAGTTCCAAATAATAATGGAATTATAATATTTTAAAAGATGCAAGAGAAATATAGAAAAAATTTTGGCAAAGTAAATGTCTAAATGATAAAAGATTTTTACCAGATGGTTGGAAGAATGCAGTATTAATATTAATATTTAAAAAGGATGATTAAAAAAATATATTAGAAATTACAGACTTATTAATCTTTTATCAGTTCTATACAAAATTTTTACCCAAAATAATTACAACTCATCTATAGTGAACTTTGGATTTTAACCAAATAAAAGAATAAGTTGGATTTAAAAGTGGTTTTAGTACAGTGGATCATATCCAAGTATTGAGAGAGGTTATAGAAAGGACTAATGAATATGAGTTATGATTATGCTTTGGATTTGTAGATTATGAAAAACATTTGATTCTTCAAGCATTTTTTCAGTGATTAAAGTAATGGATCATGAAGGTATAGATCCAGGATATTGTCATATTTTGAAGAATATTTATAAAAATGCAACAACAACAATTAGATTACATAATGATACTAAAAAAATTAACATTGAGAAGAGTGTAAAACAAGATGACTCAAAAATGTTTTATAGCAGTTTTGCAAGAAATATTTTGTGGATTAAAATGGGAAGCTAAGGGAATAAAAGTAAATGGAGATTATTTAAGTCATCTAGATTTTGCAGATGATGTCGTTTTTGCAAATAATGCTTTAAAGCTTCAGGAAATGTTGCAACAGTTATCAGATGAAAGTAAGAAAGTAGGTTTAAGGTAAATATTTAAAAGACTAAAGTAATGTTCAATGAATTTTTTCTTAAGTAAAAAATAAAGATTGATAATAATGAGTTAGAAAAAGTTAACAATTACAAACATTTGGTCAAATTATTGCTACAGATGAAAACAATGGACGAAAATTAATCGTAGAATTAAAACTTGGTGGAAGTGCTTTTGGTAGAAATAATTTAATATTAAAAGAAAATATGCCTATATGTTTGAAAAGAAAGATTTTTAATAAATGTGTGTCACCAGTTCTTACTTATGAATCTGAGACTTGGATACTTAAGAGAAGAGCAATACTGACTTCAGACCATTCAATGAAGCATGGAGAGATGTATGTTAGGAGTAATAAGAAGATATGGAAAACAAAATATATGGGCAAGACATTAAATAAGTGTTACTGACATCACTGAAAAAATTAAGAGATTGAAATAGAGTTGGACTGGACATATTGTTTGATGATAATAGATGGATAGTTGAAATCTTAAACTGGATTCCAAGAGATTGTAAAAGAACTAGAAAGAGATCATATATGAAATGGATGGATGAAATAAGGAAGTGTGTTGGAGTGATGTGGAGAAGAGAGGCTAGTAATCAGAGAAGATGGCTTGAATTTGAAGAAATCTTCATCCTGCAGTGGATCAATAATGGTTTAAAATGATGTAAAAATGTGATATATATTCATCCTAAAAAAACTTTTTAGTCTTTCATCCTGTCACTTTTTCTCTTTGCTCATTTATATTATATAAATCTTTGCAATTATTCTAAAATTAAATCTTTTTGATAAATTATCATTTACTCAAGTTCTCTTTAATTAAAGAGAATGGATTTCCACCTTTCATATATGCGCTATACTGATTTTATAATAGCTCAATGATATCATGTTGAGTTCTAAGGATACTCTCAAACACAAGATAGAGATTTTTGAAGAGCAACTGAGCTGCCGCCTTATCTTTAAACCTACATTCTAATTAATTATATAGGCCAATCTGAAACATCTTAGTTTGAGAGTGTGAAGATGTTACTCTATTCACCTTCACATCCATTATTTTCTTTTTCCGTGAAATTTTTCAATTTGCTATGTATTAACCTATGTAATATTCTATTTTATTTGCTAAGCACAGAAATCATATGTAATTAAAAAGAAAGGATTTCCACTTTAATATATGCATTGTACTTATCTTTTCAAAAGTTTCTATCTTGTGTTTGAGTTTGAAAATATTCTCAGTACTCGATATGACATCATTGAGCTTTTATAAGATCAGTACAGTGCATGATATTCTTTTTAATTACACATGATCTCTGCGCTTAACAAATAAATTTGAATATTATAACGTTCTCGTTGCATAATATCTGATATACAATGCATATCTAATGTGCAATACTTACTGTTAAATATTATTTTTTTCCATTAAAAAGAAATACATTTCCAGCAAACACTTGCATGGAAGGATAAAATTTAGATCAGCTAGTAAAAATGGAAGTCACCAGCAAATACATATTTCAATATTTTGTAATGAAGAAGTATCTCAGATAAGTCATGTTATATTTCTTTTTTGTTTTCAAAATTTTAAGAGGAATGCAATGAAGCTGTCTATAAAAATATCATTTTAACATTTAACTCTCAAAATTTAGAATTTGTGAACATATGTAAAAATAAACATTTTTAAAAGTATTAAAAATCTTTTTTTTTCCTAAATTTTTTTAAAGGTAATTATCTATTTTTTAGTTTATTACATTCCTTTATATTTATACTTTCTAACAATATATATAATTTTATAAGTAAAATATTCAAAGTGAAGATATTGTACAAAATATATCTCATGTATTTTTTTAAAATTCAATATGGTAATCAGGACATTAACAAGCTAAATTATTTTAACTTGTTTATTGTTCCTGTTTTGATTGCATTTATTTCTGAATTATTTTTACAATTTTATGATAAAGTTTTCTGCAAAAAAAAAAAAAAAGTTTCTTGACAATAGGTCACCATATTGCACTATAAATTCATCAATACTCCTTCAACACTTTAAGCAAATAACTTTATTTATATATTTTACAGTTTCGACACCATATCTAAATAATGATACTTTGTTATATGATGTAATGTTTTAGAAAGACAAATTTTAACATTAGCCATATTCCATAATTTAATTTTTATTAATTTCTAAAACAATTAGTTTGTATGATGTGGATTTAAATATTATCTATTTTTTGCACACTTCAGAAATACTTGCACAATTATTAATTTGAATTGTTCAATAATGAAAATCTTGCTTATTTTCCTTAATAGATAATATTAAAGCTCTGAAATCAAAAGCATTATTAATTTCAGTACATATTGTTAAGTTTCTTCAATGTTTACAAAAACTTATGTTCATCATAATTATTTTTATAATTTATACTACTCTTTTTTTTTTTGTACTTATTATATAAACACTTTTTAATTCAGATAAAATATCAAGTTTGTTATCAAAAATCTCATGATCAGTAGAAATTGTGTAAATGAAGAAAGTCTATAAATAGATTTTTCAAGTAAGAACAAATGTAACAGATTTTCTATATGCATCAATGGGAGAAAACATAGTCCAAATGGATCCTAGTTAAAGTAATAAATAAGTGTACATATGATTCCATTTGTTAAATTGTTGAAAAATAGCAATGATAGTGATTTAAATAGAGGAGAGGACTTCCTACAAAGAATACTCATTAAAAAATATCCCCTGTTTATGAGAAACACCATATCAAAGTCTCCAACAACTTTCATTGGATGATGAAGAGCTCGAAGGAGAAAAATTTGCTTAAATACTGACACAATTTCTATACTGCTAATTTTGAAGACCTGATAAAGAGATGGGTTAAGCAAAATCAACGAAAATTACCAAAAATAAATGTCTTTTTTAGATTCATATCTTCCTTGCTTTATTATTTATAATTATTTGTAACTAATATAATGATTTTTCCTTATAATATAACTTGATTAAATTTTGAAGAACTATTTAAAAAATATCAGATTAAAGAAAAAAAATATTTGTGTAGCTCAGTTAATTTCATACATTATTGGCAATATTTATATATATAAATTTTTTATACCTGCATCAGAATTTTGAGATGTATTATTATCTTGAACAGGCTGACTTTTGATTTCTTCAGTTTCTTGAACTTTTTTGATAATGCATTCACCACTTTTATTTTCTTGCATTTTTGCTTGTATTCGATTATCCTTACTGCTACTTGCTGATGTTTCAGAAGTACCTTGGAGACATATTTCTTTGAAGCCTGTTTGTGTATGTTTTTCAGAAGATATTTTCACTGCAAATAAATTTATATTTCTTATTATATTATATATATTGCTTACAATAACTCCCCTCATATACACTTTAATGCAAATTTTTTTTTAATATAATTCCTTTATTTTCCTGACAGTTTCGACTGTCCTGCAGTCTTCATCAGAGCTACAATGCTGAATGATATAACCTATAACCATTATTTCATATACATATAAAAATATACATACAAACACATGCATATCAAAAATATATATATACATATCCTCAAAACTTATATATACACATATAGATATACAAAATCTATATATATATATATTCATACATGCATATATAACTTACATATATATAAAAGACATATCAAATACACAATTTTTATATTATTATTTTTAAAAAATCTATTTTATTTTTAATTTTTTAAAAAACTACCCTTTGTTACTTCTATATCAATTTGACTTTATTTTCCACTTTTTATCCTTCATCTTTTTTTTCCCTATCTATCATTTTCCATTATTATTTAATATATTTCTATCATTTTTTATTTTAATATTTATAAATTTAACTTTTACCATTTTATCATTTCTAATTTTATTCCTTATTAATAATTTTTATTTTATTCTTTTTAATAATTCCCCTATTCATTTTAACTTACCATTCTTAACCTTCTCTACCTTTTAAAATAACTGACTTTTTTCAAATTTCTTATCTTCTTTTTATGATGTGATGTTCTATGACTTCTCCTTAAATGAAGTCAGGAATCTCTCAGCAACTATGCCCAAAGAAACCTGTTAGTCACTTGACCTTCCCCTTCTATTCCCCACCCTAAGCTTTCCCATAATCTGCTCCATCCCATTTCCACAACATAATCTTTGTCAACTCTATAGCCTTCATATCTAAATCCCCCTTATCTTTTTCCAAACCCAGCATAAAAACCAATAACCCATTTCCTGTATAATCACTTTGTTCATATTTATTCTTCCATAACTTCATTATTTGTACCCTTTCTGCTTTCAAGCATTTATATTCAATCAACAGATGCTTAATATTTTCTATATTTTCCTTACACAATTTGCACACTGAATCACACATAATTTTCCATTTACATGTATATTCTCTGGTTGCTCAAGATCCCGTTCGAGCCTTAAACAATAAACTACTTTCCTTACTATTATCATAAATTAACTCACCCCCAATGTTCCATTTACTTCTATATATATATTTAAACTCTTCTTACCCTCCATACTAGTTTTCCATCTCTCCAATTCCCTATTCTTTATTAATGCATCTATTCTTTTATCCCATTCTTACCACTATAACACTCAACAATCCTCCTAACACAATCATCCCACCTTTTATACAAGTATACTGATATAAATTCTTTATCCAAATGTTTTATATAGACTCCTTTAATACAACTTGCTCTATTATCAATTTCCTTAACTTTTAATCCTATTTGAAAATTTAATCTTACAAACCTTTATATATATACAAATTTTCACCTATACCCACATATTAAACCTTTTATATACTTATTTATTATTATTAAAATCCTATAAACTACTACTATTTTAAACATTTTTTTATTTTATATTCAAATTTCTACTTATCGCCTATATAATCCCTATACATACATATATATACGCTTATCTTTTATTATTAATAATAGTCCTATAAAAAAAAAAGTTTAAAATACTATATAAAAGGTTTAATATGTGGGTATAGGTAAAAACTTGCAGATATATATAAAGGTTTGTAAGATTAAATTTTCAAATAGAATTAAAAGTTAAGGAAAGTGATAATAGAGGGAGTTGTATTAAAGAAGTCCATATAAAAAAAAGATAAGAAATTTGAAAAATGTCAGTTATTTTAAAAGGTAAAAGTGGTTAAGAACACTAAGTTAAAATGAATAGGGGAATTATTAAAGAGAATAAAATAAAAATTATTAATAAAGAATGAGATTAGAAATGATAAAATAGTAAAAGTTAAATTTATAAGTATTCAAATAAAAAATAAAAGATGATAAAAAATATATTAAATAATAATGTAAATATGATAGATAGAAAAAAAAAAGATGAAGGATAAAAAGTGGAAAATAAAGTCAAATTGATAAAGAAGTAATAAAGGGTAATCTTTCAAAAAATAAAAGAGATTTTTTAAAAATAATAATATAAAAATTGTGTATTTGATGTCTTTTTATATATATGTATTTTTATATGTAGGTTATATATATGTGTATGGATGTGTGTATATATATATGGATTTTGTATATGTACATACATATATATGTTTTGATGATATATATATATTTGATATACACATGTATGTATGTATATTTTTATATATATATGAAGTAATGGTTATATGTTTATATCATTCAATATTGTAGCTCTGATGAAGACTGCAGAATAGTCAAAACTATCAGGAAAATAAAAGAATTATATAAAAAAAAATTTTGCATTAAAGTGTATATGAGGAGAGTTATTATAAGTAATATATATATGAATATATGAAGAAATGCAAAGAAAGTAAAGGAGAATAAGAATATACTTATTACATTAATTACAAGGTATGATTAATCAGAAAGACTATACTATTATATGTATATATTATTATTTTCTTACATGTGTTTACAAATTTTTTATAACACTGATCATAAATGATAATTTTATTTGAAAAAATAGACTTATTAGTTGGACAAATTCATGCAGAACAAACTTCAAAATTTTTATCACTTATGCATAAAAGACATTCCATGTAAATAGCATTAATCAAACAAAATATCCAACTATATTTCAACTCTTAAACCAGAAATATGGTGCAACATGTTGTCATTAATTATTTCAATTGCAGTTGTAATTCTTTGGTTCAGGTATATCAATATTAGCAATAGGAATGCTGTATATATAATCTAATAATTGCAATAGCAAAAAGTCGTGTTTTTTCATACTAGTTGGAGAATAAGGATAAGTAGTTAAGATATTTTACCAAAAAAATCATCTAAAGAAAAAACATACCCTAGTTTCTTTTTAAGATGATATTACACAATTATCAATTCAACTTTTATTTTGCATTAAAGGAATAAAGATAATTAATATAAATCCTTTATATACAATTATTCTTAATAAAAAAAATAAAAAAAGTATATATAAAAGGCAGCCTTAAAAGAGACCATGATGAAATCTACTCTCTAGGCAAATAAACAGCTGGGTATTGAGAGTTTTAGAAGCGTTCCATCCTTGTCTTATCTTTTAATTAATAAATAGTGAGATATTTATTTCTGAATAGTAATTAGATTGCTAGCTGAATCTCTATAAACTCATTAGATGAATCTGCTATAAACTGCCTGATAGAAAAATACTATTTTATCTGAAACTTGGAAAAAAATTACCAAATTTCTTTCAAATTAAAATTATCTGCAGAAATATTTAGAAACATTTAAGATTTAAATAAAATTTGCATATATTAGTAAACTGTTACTTTTAAAATTTTCACAATGATCTAAATAATTATTTTGCACTTCAAATAATAATTAGTATATATTTAAATAAAATTCAGTTAAAATTTAGTTATTCAAAATAATTATACATTTAAAGCCCTCATTAACATTTCCACATTTGTTTTTCTCTTTAGAGAAATTCTAAGACACCAGCATTAAATTAAACATTTAATATAAATAAACTGTATAATGAATAACATGGATATAATATTATCCAACAAAAAGCTCAATTTCTTTTTTTTTTTGCACAGATTACAAAGTATATTATACAGCACAATGATTCAAAGTGATTTTATTTTCTAACCAATTTCATAATAAAAATTAACATAGACAAATTAAAGTATTAAATAAATTAATATTTTAACTCAATAACATATTTTATAAATGTGATTCCATTAATGAATCAAACTATTATTTTTGTTATTATTTTAAATAAACTTTTATTTTTTATTTATTTTTTCTAAAACCTTATTCCTCTTAAAATTTAATGCAATTTATCAATTCCTTTACAAATCAAATTACAATAGAAAATATACCAATTATAAAAAATGATGCATAAAAGAATATTTAGTTTCAAACGTGATTCTTACTTAGACAAACAGATGGAAGTTTGAATATCATCATAATGTACAATGCAATCACACAATGTGACATGAAATGAAAAAAACATTCACTTACAATATTCTGTTATATGAATGACCACTCAGCATTAACTTGTCAGTCTGAAGTATTGCACACTTTTGAAAAAAAATTCTGCAGGCATCAATTAATACATGCATGATGAATAGAAGGTCCACAGATCAAGTGAAGAAAGTCTCTGAATCCTTTGAAGATATTGTTAAAAGATTGCAGTTTTTAAAAAATATTTGCAGGAATAAACTAATGCATTTATGATAAATGGAATCCCTGGAACTTTTGAAGATAGTGCCAGAAGATATTAATAATATGTGATTGTATGTTGTCGTATTATTATCACCAGAAAAAAATATCAGAATGTAAAATTTAAATTACTGAACCGACAACATTTACCAGAGATAATTAATTATCAGAGACAAAATTTTCAAAAATATTTTAGTAAATATCTTCACTATTATGAAATTTAAAAAATAAAAATTATTATATTTATTATTATTTTGTACTCTTATATAATTATTATATATTGTATTTTTTCAATTTTTTTAAATCACTTATTTTATTTTTTACAATTTCCATGACTGATTATAGAATCATCTAATTTTTTATTATAAACTAAAATATTTTCCCAAGATTTTTGAAATGTCTGCGCATATAAAAGTATATATGTAAATAAAAAATTAAATATATAGAAATTTCTTTACTTTAATAACATTCTCTTTATTGGAAAAAAAATTATTCTAGAAATTCACTTTGTCCTAAATTATAAATTAAATTAGAATAGAATTTGTGTGGAAATAAAGTTAGTTGCATATAAATTAGATCTTATATAAGATATTCTTGTTGTAAATGAAGAAGAGAGGAAACAGCTAAAATGGTTAGATTAGTTTAAAGTTAGTTTGGATTTGAAGTGATAACAGATCAGCAGTAAAAAATAGTCAAGGATAGACTGGTAGATAGACTAGCAATGATTAAGTCTAAAATGAAATAGCGACAAGTGAGAAGCAGTAGACGTTCGTAAATAGAAAAGGTTATTACCAGCGAAAAGTAATTAATTGAAGCTCAACCAATCGCTAAAGACAAGTTGGGAATGGAGATGGTTAACTTATAAATTGTGTGTGTTGATGTAAACACTGTTTTGCGAACTTTAATAGTTTATTCTATATGGAAATTATATATTGAGCTGATATTTTAAGTCAGCTCATATATATAAGCTCACATATTTATAATTTGTCATAAATATTTTGAAGTTAAATAGTTTGTAAAATGAAAAAAAGAATTAATTAACAAATGGTTTTGATTTAATGGAAAGAGTAAAAATTTTGAACTTTTATTTTGAAATAAACAAATAAAATTGAATATAATTTATTAAAAAAAAAAAAAAATGTTAAAAGTGTTTAATTAAAAGGGAGAAAAATTCGAGAGATAAAAGGGTGGGGAAAAGAAAACAAAATTAGATTCTTGGTAGTTATTATACTCTATTGTTGAAACTTTCACAAAGTAAAAATATTTGGTTAGTAATTGCTATTACGCTAATTAAAAAAAAAAGATAAGAAAGAGTGGAGATAAGATCGCTTTTAGAGAGATCAGTTGACTTGACTTTTAGAGACCAGCAAGGACAATAAAGAAAGCAGCTGTGTTTCGAACAATAAAAATTATTATTATTGAAATTTAATTTTTGTGGACTCTTGTCAAATGTATAGCGGCTAAAGTTATCACAACCTTCCCCTTTGGGGAATTGACCGCCACTCCATCTGAATGAAGCTATCGAGAGAGTTATGGAATGGAAGAAATGGATATTGCTAGCCGGACAACCAAAGGAACACTCATGGAATTCGCATGTACAAGGACAAAGGCACGACCAATGGAATGTAAAACCTATGAAAATCAGGCCACTCCGCTCTGATCGATCAGGGTAATTATAAACTTTTAATTAATGAGAACTCTAAGTAAAGCGTAATAGAACTTTATCTTTAATTTAATTTTCAATTATTATGTTTATTACGAATGTTTCAACAATAGAGGGGGGAAATAAATTTGTTTAATATTGCAATCTATTAATGTTAATTTTCGTTCAATATTTTTTATGAAATATTGGAATAACTGTATTTAAATTATTTAATATCTATTCGATCTAGAGAGTAACAACAGGGTGGGGGTATAAAAGTGCATCGCCAAGTAACAGAGAACCTTGGGGCGTTACTCATTTGTTAGTAGAAAATAAGGAAAGAATTGAAAGTATAAGAAAACAAAAGACACTTATACGTTCATTGTAAGATTTTTGCAATTTATTTATTTACCAAAGAAAGTGGAGTTTAAAAATAAACTTCGGGAAAGATTAAAAATACTATAAGTCGTCTTATATACACATCTGCTAGAATTCGCAGTATTAGTGTAGGCGCGAGTAAATCTATGGTAAATATTTGGGAAACATAATTAGAAAGTAAACAGAGGGAAAATCAGAAATTGTAAGTCAGTTCTTTCTGGATCGGATAGAATTATAAGGTTATTAATAATAAATAGTAGTAAAAGAAATTAAAAGTTTTTTTTTTTTGTCCAACGTATTCTTGAATTCTTGAATTATTTATAATAATTAGTGTTCTTAAAAGAAAACCCCTGTGAGATTATAATCAAAGTTTATAATCAGTGAATCGTCGTTCGAAAATAAATAAAGACCAGGTTTAAGTAAAGTTACGTGACTAGGTTCCAAGAGAGAAATCCTTGGTGGCGCCCTCGACGATGATTCTAATAACTAAAATTCAGTTAGTAGGGGAAGAAAGAAAGTTGTCGTGTCACAGAGGAGTGAGGAGGGGAAAAATAGAAAATGGTGCTTCCAACGTGTCGGGCTCGTTAACAAGAGAAACGCCCAGAGATTAGAGTTAAAAGAAAGAAATTTTTTTTTAGTAAAGGGGTGGATTTCAGATGGGATTACGGGGTCAGGACTCCATCGGGGGGAGTTAGTACTATAGGAAATAATTGAAAATATAACTCAAGTAAAAATGCAAGACGGAATGGAGATAATAATTTTCGAAGGGAAAAATGAGGAAACATTATTCGAACACATAGAAAGTTTAGAAGAGTGTTTTGATATATACAAAGTAGGAGAGAAGGTAAAAATAATCATAGCAAGTAGCTATCTGGAAGGCACAGCAAGAAAATGGTGGAGAACTATATATGAGAAGCCCGATAGTTTTAAACAGTACACTAAAGCTCTGATACGAAGATTTTGGAACATAGAAAGGCAAGAAAGATTACAAAGGGACGTAGAAACGGAAAAATATTCAAAAGAAAAGGGGATGGGGTATAGACAATTTTTCTTGAGACAAATGACGAAGTTAAGAAGAGTAATTGAATATCCGATTCCAGAATGCCAGATTATGAATATAATAAGCAGAAATATGCCAAGAAATATACGGAATAAGTTAAAGACGTGCATACACGAAGGGTTAGAAGAAGTCTTGGAAGCACTAACGGATGAGGAAAACATGCAGCAACAAGAAGAGGGAGAAGAAACGCATCTCAAATTATTAAACATTATAGAAGAAGAAGAAAAAATTCAGACAATGGCGGAGCAAACGTGCCCTGTAATTGCAGTAAAATTACAGGGGATTGAAGTACAAGCTCTGTTGGACTCGGGAAGTCAGGTCTCCATAATCTCGAACAAAATGCTCAATCAAATCAGAAGTCAGAAGGGATCACTGCATACGTTACCATTAAAGAAATCGGAAATAACTATGGCAAATGGGAAAAAAGTCAAACTCGACCCCGTGCAAGTATATGGAGAAATACAAGTGGGAAAAAAAAATATAATACAACATACGCTATTATCTATGCCAGGTTTAATAGAAGATATGATACTGGGGTCTGACTTTATGTATCAAACGGGGACAAAAATCAATTTTAATGAAAAGGTAGTAATAATAAAAAATGAAAAAGTACCCTTTAGTGATCGTAATAAACTAAGCAATAGGATAGCATGTGTGAGAGTAGATGATATTGATATGGAGATAGACGATAAAGTAAGCAAGTTAGAAAAGGATAATAGTGAAGGGAAAGACCAACTTAGAGAGATATTGCAGCGGCACAAACAAGTGTTTGCTACGAATCCTGGGATTATAAAGGGCTATACGCATCATATCAAAGTAAAAACAGAGACTCACTTCCAGGGCAGGTCATACCCCATTCCAGTTAAATATAAAAGTGAAGTAGACAAACAAATACAACAGATGGAAAAATGGGGTATCATAAAAAAACAGCAATCCCCATATATAAATCCTCTGGTGATAGTAAAAAAAAAAGACGGTTCAATGAGAGTGTGTTTAGACGCGCGTCAGTTAAACGCCATTACGATTCCTGATAGAGATGTGCCGCCGCGTATCACAGACTTACTATTGGAATTCCGAGAGAAGAAATATTTTTCGTCTTTCGATCTAACATCGAGTTATTGGCAGATGCCATTACATATAGAAGACCAAAAATACACCGCATTTAGGTATGAGGGATATACATATGTGTTCCAGCGAGTGCCATTTGGGTTAGTTAACAGTGGGTCGGGGTTGCTTCGATGTTTGGACCAGGTGTTATCCGATAGGGTAAAACAACTTATTGTATATTATATGGATGACGTTGTTATAGCATCACAGTCACCTCAAGAACATTTGGAAAGTTTAAATATATTTTTTCAAGAATGCCAGCAGAAAAATATGACGATAAATCTAAAAAAAAGTAATATATTGCAAAAAGAAATTTTGTTTTTAGGGCATCTCGTTTGTGCTCAAGGAGTGAGACCTCATCCTGATAAGATTGACGCTATAAGTCGTTTTCCTCAACCTAAGAATGAAAAGCAAATTAGGTCATTCTTAGGCCTATGTGGCTTTTATCAGAGGTTTTACGAGAAATTTTCTGTAGACACGGAGGCACTTTTACAATTGCTTAGAAAAGAAAGCAGGTGGGAGTGGACTAAAAAACAAAGCGAGGCATTCAGCAAAATTAAAGAAAATTTTGAAAAAAACGTCATACTCGCATACCCGGATTTTAATAAACCTTTTATGCTCCAGACCGACAGCAGTAAAGTGGGGTTGGGGGCTGTATTATTTCAAGAGAATAAAGAAAAAAAACCGCAAGTCTTGTATTTTTTAAGTAGAAATTTAAACTCTGCAGAAAGAAATTATACGACTACAGAAAGAGAAGCACTGGCCATCATATGGGCGTTAAATAAACTTAAACATTTACTATTAGGATCCGAGATTATTATTATTACGGATCACAAGAGTCTAGAGTTTATAAATAAATGCTACTTAACAAACGATAGGCTTATAAGGTGGGCGTTATATTTACAAAGATTTAACTACCGAGTGGTTCATTGCTCAGGGAAGGAAAATATCGTGCCGGACATATTGAGCCGAAATCCGGTACCGGATACAGGCCAAAATTTAACATTAGAGGGAGCACGGTTAACTCCACTTATAATAGATGCGGATATGTCGATGGAAAGGGACATGAAGAGGATAAAAATTTTTCAGTCATCTGATCCCACATGCAAAAAGATAATACAACGTTACAATGATACCGACCTACGCAAGCAAACCGACGCAAAAAATAATAATAATAGAATCGGTATAAAATGATAAACGGAACGTTGATGTTTCAGGTCAAAGAAGGAACCGATTACTGGAGAATAGTCATACCCAAAAGCTTAAGAATGCGCTTAATAAATTATGTACATAGGACATATGGACACTATGGCGCACTTAAAGTGAATAAAATTTTACAGAGGTGGTATTATTGGCCAAATATGTACAGGTCGATTATTAATACACTTCAGATGTGCCATGGATGCAGGCAAAATAAACCGGCGAATAAAAATTATGCGGGAATATTGACTCCTATTATAGCCCAAAACCCAAATGAATTGTTGGCCATCGATTTTTATGGCCCATTACCTTCGTTTCGTCGATATAAATATATCTTGGTGACGTTCGATGTGTTTTCGAAGCTGGTACGGGCTTATCCATTGCACAAAGCCGATACAAAAAATTCTATTGCTGTGTTAAAGAAGAAACAATTCGTTCAGGTGGGAAGACCACGTGCAATTTTGAGTGACCATGGGACGCCATTTATATCCAGGGAATGGAAAAGTTGGATAAAACAGGAAAACACACCATATCTTAACCTCTATAAGAAATCCCCATTCTAACCCGCGTGAAAGGGTTATGAAGGAATTGGGAAACTTATTTCGGGCACATTTGAAGGAAAATCATAAACATTGGGTGAAAGTACTTCCTCAAATAGTGAAAATTATTAATTGCACGTACCACGAGTCTACGGGGTTTGCCCCTGAACGATTACATTACGGCCATCTGGAACCTTCTCTTCTCAAGTGTCGTTTGCCCCCCGAGAATGAAACAATAGACATAGTGAAGGATCGAAGTTGCGCCAGAGAGAGATTAAAAAAAAAGCTGAACAGCGAAAGAAAAGAGGGAATAATAGTCCAGTACATTTTAAGATAGGAGATTGGGTTTATGTCAAAACCCAGCCTGTGAGTAAAATGAGCGAGAAGCAATATAAGAAATTTTTCCCTTTATTTGAAGGTCCGTACAAAATCATTCAAAAATGCGGTCCCAATGCATTCATGATTCTAGGAAAGAAAGGTAAGAAAGGAGCGTATAACGCAAGATCTTTAAAACCTTGTAAGGGGGAAGGGGACAAGTCACCGCGGAGCAATTAAAGTTTTTTTTTATTGTTTTTTTATGACAAATGGGGCAATGAGCTGATATTTTAAGTCAGCTCATATATATATAAGCTCACATATTTATAATTTGTCATAAATATTTTGAAGTTAAATAGTTTGTAAAATGAAAAAAAGAATTAATTAACAAATGGTTTTGATTTAATGGAAAGAGTAAAAATTTTGAACTTTTATTTTGAAATAAATAAATAAAATTGAATATAATTTATTAAAAAAAAAAAAAAAATGTTAAAAGTGTTTAATTAAAAGGGAGAAAAATTCGAGAGATAAAAGGGTGGGGAAAAAAAAACAAAATTAGATTCTTGGTAGTAATTATACTCTATTGTTGAAACTTTCACAAAGTAAAAATATTTGGTTAGTAATTGCTATTACGCTAATTAAAAAAAAAAAGATAAGAAAGAGTGGAGATAAGATCGCTTTTAGAGAGATCAGTTGACTTGACTTTTAGAGACCAGCAAGGACAATAAAGAAAGCAGCTGTGTTTCGAACAATAAAAATTATTATTATTGAAATTTAATTTTTGCGGACTCTTGTCAAATGTATAGCGGCTAAAGTTATCACAACCTTCCCCTTTGGGGAATTGACCGCCACTCCATCTGAATGAAGCTATCGAGAGAGTTATGGAATGGAAGAAACGGATATTGCTAGCCGGACAACCAAAGGAACACTCATGGAATTCGCATGTACAAGGACAAAGGCACGACCAATGGAATGTAAAACCTATGAAAATCAGGCCACTCCGCTCTGATCGATCAGGGTAATTATAAACTTTTAATTAATGAGAACTCTAAGTAAAGCGTAATAGAACTTTATCTTTAATTTAATTTTCATTTATTATGTTTATTACGAATGTTTCAACAATAGAGGGGGGAAATAAATTTGTTTAATATTGCAATCTATTAATGTTAATTTTCGTTCAATATTTTTTATGAAATATTGGAATAATTGTATTTAAATTATTTAATATCTATTCGATCTAGAGAGTAACAACAGGGTGGGGGTATAAAAGTGCATCGCCAAGTAACAGAGAACCTTGGGGCGTTACTCGTTTGTTAGTAGAAAATAAGGAAAGAATTGAAAGTATAAGAAAACGAAAGACACTTATACGTTCATTGTAAGATTTTTGCAATTTATTTATTTACCAAAGAAAGTGGAGTTTAAAAATAAACTTCGGGAAAGATTAAAAATACTATAAGTCGTCTTATATACACGTCTGCTAGAATTCGCAGTATTAGTGTAGGCGCGAGTAAATCTATGGTAAATATTTGGGAAGCATAATTAGAAAGTAAACAGAGGGAAAATCAGAAATTGTAAGTCAGTTCTTTCTGGATCGGATAGAATTATAAGGTTATTAATAATAAATAGTAGTAAAAGAAATTAAAAGTTTTTTTTTTTTTGTCCAACGTATTCTTGAATTCTTGAATTATTTATAATAATTAGTGTTCTTAAAGGAAAACCCCTGTGAGATTATAATCAAAGTTTATAATCAGTGAATCGTCGTTCGAAAATAAATAAAGACCAGGTTTAAGTAAAGTTACGTGACCAGGTTCCAAGAGAGAAATCCTTGGTGGCGCCCTCGACGACGATTCTAATAACTAAAATTCAGTTAGTAGGGGAAGAAAGAAAGTTGTCGTGTCACAATATGCTTACTTGTGTTTCTAGAGACATTTGATTTGAAAGTACAAATATAATAACTTGATTACTCCTGGTGTGAAAAAGATCATTTTTGCCCAAGGAAAATAAATAGCATATGAATATTAATGGACTATTATCTTTTTATGTTGTTTTTACTACATTATTACTATTATTAAATAAATCTTGTTATATATACATTTCGAAGTATATTGTTTATTTATTTAACTCCCTGACTAGTCTTTAGAGACCCTCAGGAAACAGCAGTTTTAAAATGTGATTAGTTATTAACTGCAAGGAAGATCCTTTGATTGCTTTTTGAAGCCTCAAAAAAAAAATTGAACAAAATAAATTCATAATATCCACTCCAAATATTCTTGTCATTGCAGTTATTATTACTATGTGATTATTCACATGGTATATAAACATGGATGGGCTGTTCTCCATTATCACCTACCAGCATAATGATTTTATTGCTTTTTTCTTTGAGTTTAAAGCTAAAAAATTCCATGTTCTTCATTCTCAGATGTTTGATATTTTTTAAATGAAATACCAATTGAATTTTCATGTAGACAAGATGAATATATATATAAATGTTTATTATTTTTTATATTTACAATCATGATAGATAAAATTATATTATAGCCCTCTATCAGTCAAAAAAGGAGTGATGACTGCAGGCAATGAATTCTAAGAATAACAGGGTTATGGCCTAGGTTGGCACTATGATTTTTTATTTAGCTACCCACAACTGTAGCTCAATTTTAAATAAAAGAAAATAACATAAAGAAAAACTGATTAATATTAAATGACACTCACAATTTGAGATGGAAAAAACTACAAGAACAACATTGTGAAAATATAATATATAAGATATGTGTCAAGATTAGTTATTCAATTTAAGTGAAACATACTAAATGTAAACTAATTCAGGTTTATGATCCAACAAATTCTTATAAAAATAAAAAAGAAGATTCAAAATTTAAAAGAATGATTAGTTCAAATAATTGTCATGGGTTATTTTAATGCTAAAATTGAAAAATGATTGAAAGATGAAAATATTGCAGATAAATATGAATATAGGAACAGAAATGAGAGAGAAAATCCAAAACAGAAAAAAAGATATAACATCAAAAAAAAAAAAATGCAACAAATTTAGGATAATTTGATTTAAAAAAATGATTATTTCAAAATTGCAATATAGTTAACAGAATTCAACAAAGAAGACATAAGCTATATGTTAATGCAAAGCTAGATATAAAAACTATTAAGAAAGATAGTATTAACAGTTAATAGACTATAATCTTCAAAATTCAAGAATGAATTTAAGCTAGAACTTGCAATCATTTTAATAATTACAGATATTGATGTCAGTTCAGATTTAATTGAATTCAATAAAAAAATAAAATATTTTCCTAAGTAAAGTAGCACTTTCTTTATTAATAAATTTTCCAGAGACAAGATAATATTTAAATAGAAGAAATATATTTTAAAACCAATCAATTAAATAATATAAATATTTGCAATTTTGTAAAGTGGTATAATATATATATATATAACTGTAAATTGGTACAAAACACTGATATTGGCAAATTGTTTTAGAAATAACAAGAAAAACGGAAAAATTATTAAAAAGACAGATGCATCACAACGTTTGTGGAATAGTTAAAAGAAAATAAAAAATCAAAGCAATCTGACAATTACATCTTTTGAAATACCAAATATTTAAAATGAAGGGATGAGATATGCAATTAAATTATTGATATCGTAAAAGAAACAAGTGAAAAAAAAAACTGTGGGATACAAATATTGATATAAGATGGGGGTGGGGGTTGCAGAACTATCGCTTATCTATTAGTTCAATACAAGATCTTTACTAAGATCATTACAATTTATCTAAGAGAACTTTGTATTCATGTTGTAATGGGGTACCATATCTGTTAGAATAACGCATGTATACAACATACGCATATTTACGTATTTAAAACATAATAGTTTCTTTTTTCTCTCTTCTTAAAATTATAACACAAATATATATATTAAGTAATTCTGCAAGGTACTCTTATTGCTCGCCCAGCATATTTATGGACGTCAATTATTAACTCCAAGCGCCAATCCTATCTACAAGTAAATAAGAATTATGCTGGAAGAGATCAGGTATCAATTTTTAATAGACAGAGCTCCTACCTCTAACTAGCTCGCTCAGGGCGGGCGGTTATTAACCATGGGAAAGACATGGGAGGAGCAAATGTGCACATAGACGTATAAACGATTCTCTGAATATATTATTTTTTGTTTTTATTACTATTCTCTATCTCTACGATATGATCTAAATTTAAAAAAAATCAACACTGAATACACACACACATACTTAAAACAAAGGTTTAATAATCGTTAATGTAAATACAAAATCCCATAATAATTTACTGGCTTGTGCTCCAATATTTGAATATAATGCATGCAAACACATATACTGCATAGATACATAAATATAATAAAACAAACAAATCATAGAATACAAAAAAATGAAATAAGTCATTATCTAGTCTATTCATCCATAGAACTACGTTTGGCGATATATCAAAGATTTATTTTTTCTTTCTTTTAGCCTTTACGCTTTATTATTTTATTGGAAATAAATTATTATTTACGAGGTGAATAGCATTTAAGAAATTGTTCATATTACCTTGATTTTTCCCCTGGGGGTGTACATGAATGGCAATGCTTGTTTGCTTGATACTGCAGCATGGTGAATATGTGCCTTTTTGGTGTCCCTCCGTCAATTCCTCAATGCAAGATCAGTGTTTTTCAGTGAAGGTCATTCTGCTTATGGTTTAGAAGGGGCTTCGTTCCTATGTAGACGGCATCCGTAGTATCTCCGCAAGATGGCTGGCAGAGCCCAGCCCATTTTCCCCCTTACCCCAGTCTATTCATGGCCCATGGTTATATATAATTTTTAAGCTTATATTTTTGCGATCCTGCTAGTTGAATTAATAATTCTAGAATGTCTGCCAAAGTTCGACTCTCAAACCTCGTTAATTAATCACTATTGTTCCATTTTTTTTCTTTTTATTCTTTCTCTCTTTTCTTTCAAATGAAACCACATGGTATTCTTAGGTTTGCAAAAACCTTTTAGCAACTTTTCTTTCTTGATGTTTAAGAATTTTAATCACCACCTCGAAAATCCACATTCGACCGTTCATTGTCTTTTACTCCTAACATTTTCCTTTTAATTAAAATAACTTTTATCTATCAAGATAGCAATCTATACATTTTTGATTCTTTTCTTACATTTAACATATCTTTTTAACAATTCTGTACTCTGTCTTCCATCTTGAAACATTTTCCTTTTAATTAAAATAATTTTTATCCATCAAGATAGCAATCTATACATTTTTGATTCTTTTCTTGCATTTAACATATCTTTTTAACAATTCTGTACTCAGTCTTCCATCTTGAAAATAAAACTTGGCCATGTAATTTTTCTTCATTTAGTAAATTTATTACACTTATTCACCCATACAGCAATATAAATACATGCACTTCTAAACAAAATACAAGAGCACAAACCCTATAACCCTCCCCTCCCTCTTCTGCTTTAATCTATTTTTATTTCCCCATTTAAAACACACACACACACACACACAAAAGAAATAATTGAATTTAATATCAATTTTATATTAAATATATATGCATGTCCATACACTACCCTACGTTAGAACAGGGTTTGAACCCAGCCCTGTTATAATGTCAATCAAAAAAGCAAACTAGATTTTAAAATGGTTACAGTAAAAACTTAGGAATATATTTTGAATTTGTAAATTATAAAAAGATATTGGAATCTATTAGCACCTCTGTAGTGATTAAAGCTTTGGAATGTGAAGATGTGAATCTAGTACATAGAGAAATTCCAAAAAATATTTATCAAAATACAATAACTATTAAACAACATAGTGACATTAAAAGGATTAACACTGATAAGAGTATATGACATAAAGATTCCACATCTCCAAAAGTTTTTAAAGCAGTTTTACAGATCTATTTTGAAAAGCTAAAGAAATAAAAGTAAATGGAGATTATTTAGATAATTTAAATCTGGAAGATATTATAGATATTTTTGCAAATAATGATTTAGAGCTTCAGAAAAAGTTTGTACAAGAATTATCAGAAAAAAGTAAAAAAATAGGATTTAAAAAAATTCTAAACATACTAAAGACTAAAGTAATGTTCAATGGCTTTTTGCAAAAAAAAAAAAAAAAGATTTATAATAATAAATTAGAAATTAACAAACAACAATATCTTGATTAAATTATTAACACAGATAAAAATTATAAGGCAAAATTAAATATAGAATTTTGCATGGAATATTTTTGATAAAAATAATTTAATATCAAGAAATATATATCTAATTTGGAAAAGAAAATGTGTTTTATCAATGCTTATATATGGATCTGCAATTTAAGACTTAAAAAAAAATAGCAATACAAAGATTAGAAGAGATTGCAATAAATGGACTATTGAAGTCTTAAACTGAGTCCCAAGAGATTGAAAAAGATCCAAAATGAGAGAGATCATATATGACATGGTTGAATGAGTTAAGAATATTTACTGGAATAATGTAGAAAAAAGATATTATGGATATAAAAAATGGATTAAAATTAGAGATTTTATCTTCCAAAGAATTAATAATATTAAATCATTAATTAATTATTGTAAGCAAATATTAAATCATGATAGTAATGATGATAATTTTCATAAAAATTTCCTTAGAAAATACTATTGCCACCACAAAAACTTATAATTTGTAGATATCACCAATACATTGAAAAAAAATTGTGCTTCAAATATAAAACACAATTTTTCAGTCATATATTCTAACAGTCATCCTGGCAACATGTCTGAACTTATTTAATTTAGGAAATTAGTATGATGACCAAAATTTCACTTGACTTTATTTATTTATTATAAATAAAATAATGTCACCAAAAAATCAATTTTTCTTGTTATTTTAAAAATCATAAAATTTAATTAATAAAATAAAAAAAGGAATAAAATATAAAATATGGATTTTATTATGCAAAATATTATAAAGTCAATAAATATACATATATAAAAATAAATAATATAACAAATTAGAAACTAACGTAATTAATCATTCTAAAATATTTAACTAATAATCATTTTAAAAGAATATAAGTTTGAAACTTGAATGTAAAGATATACATATACAAATCATCACAAGATGCTTATTAAAATCAGTTCTCATTTTTCAATGTGCTTCTATAAGTAAATTAAAAAAAATAAATCTAATTAATAGATTTTGTTAACCATAAAAAGTACAAATTAACAAAAATTATTGTGTATTAATACTTTAGAGAGTATATAACAGAAAAGAAAATAAACAACTTATATAGTGAGCATAAAGTAAGAAATTCAAAAGCTATATTTGAAACTGAAATGATTAAAAATTTGAATAATACAAAAGACTTAGAATAATATTAATAATTAGATTTTTCTAGTCTCTCAGTCTTTTGAAGCTTAGTAATTTCTAAAGATATTATTCTTTATAATTAATATTTTTTTATATAAATTAGCAATCCCAATAATTTATAGTATATTTTCAAAAACAGATATTGTATAAAAATACTGAAAATCATTATCAATAACACTTATAACAAGACAGAAAATGTCACCAATTGAACATTTTTTATATTTTTAATCTAGAGATTTTTGAGACAAAACTTACTATTTCCATCATTTCCCTTTGTAGTATCTTCTTTCTAAAAACAAAAAAAAAAAATAGTAAATAGGTTTTCATATAAAATTAACAAAACTTTTATTATATATAAATATATATTTTACTTTTTAAATATCAAATTAACAATATCATTCATTAGTAGGTATTTGAAAATGCTTATGGCCATTCTAATTCCAGGGAAAAAAAATAACAATATAGTAATGCAAAAATAAAATAGTTTTATAATAACTGATCAAACCAATATAAAAAACAAAGATGTTACATATACCATACAATCCCAAAGATTGTTTGACATGTGATGATAGGTTTAAATTTTTGCAATAAAATTTTCTTTTTGAAGAAATTCAGCAATCTTTTCTAATTGTAGCTATCTTTAACATATCATCACAAAAAAAAAAAAGCAATTAATTTTGTGCATGTTTAGAATATCTTTGAAATGTTTATAATGTGATAAAGATATGCCCTTACAGTAGTAGATTCAATAATACCATACTTAGCAAGTTGGATAACATACAAAATGGTCTACTGATATTGTTTTATATTTATAAAATTTTGCGAAACATTATTTAAAAAAAAATCAGTACTTCTATGTCTGTCTGAGTTTAAAATAATTAATTGGGCAAAATAAGTCATATACACAATTGATTTAGTTGGATTCATTTTATCATCATGATAAAATAATCTTTTATGCACTGAATATATCAATATGCCTTTCTATCTTAAAATTACTAAACTAGGTATACTAATTCATATTTTTAAGCTGACAACTACCTGGCTGGACTCTTTCTTTCATTACTGGATTATGTAGTCATGAATTGTTTTGACCATTATAATAGACTTTCTACCATATTTACATTGCCAATAATTATGTTTTCAGCAACTTACATGATGAAAAAAAAATTACTTAAAAAAATTTATTAAAGATTAAGTTTATTAAAAAATTCATAAAATGTATGAGTATGCATCACTTGTCTACATAGGCACCTTCTTGATTCACAAAAATATATTTCAATCATGCTCCTGCATGTGCTAGAATGCATTTATCACTTAAGCTTTAAAAATTTTAAAGTCCATTTACAAAGGCTTCAAAATTCAAAATACAAAGACAATGCTGCTAATAATTCTTAC
The DNA here is from genome assembly GCA_028023455.1 of Epiperipatus broadwayi. Classification (NCBI taxonomy): domain Eukaryota; kingdom Metazoa; phylum Onychophora; class Udeonychophora; order Euonychophora; family Peripatidae; genus Epiperipatus; species Epiperipatus broadwayi. The sequence goes on from JAQFVV010012693.1 coordinate 971,584, forward strand.
AAGTTAAAAGAAACAGTGAATTACTTCCCTTTGTGAAAAAAAAATGAAAGTGATTGATTTAATTCTAAAAAAAAAAAAATACAGGCTAAAGTTGACTGATTATACAATAATAATAAAAAAATAAAACGAACTAGGCTTGCATGTGTTATTAACCTGCTAAAGTTACATCCTAAATTATGATAAGTATTTAGTGAAGAGTCAAAAAGGGAATAATACAAATAAATGATATAGATAATTCAGACATTATTAAAATTATAGATACAAATAAATGCATAAAGTATTATTCAGATTTTATAATTCAAAACATTCCAACCTCTTGTTTTTCTGAAGGTTTTAGTTGGCAGGATGGCTCAGTTGGTTAGTGCGTTACCTTAAATTTCAATAATCAAGAATCTAAGGACCCAGGTTCAAATCCCATGCTAGTACTGTCACTGGTCAGGCCAGCAACACCTGAAGAAGAGGGGAGAAAAATACCTCTCGAAACGTTGTGCGTATACTAACCTGTTTGCTGTGATATTACTAACAGTTAGTGCATATATTAACCTGTTTGCTGTGATATTATTAACATTTGTTTGCTGTGATATTACTAACAGTTGGTGCATATACTAACCTGTTTGCTGTGATATTACTAACAGTTGAATGCATTTGGAATATTTAACTAAAAATTAAACTTTTCTAAAGACATTCAACACACATATTAGATGATGGAAATAGTCCAATATAAAAATACAGCAATTCCAACCTCTTATTTGTAAAAAAAAAAAGTGTACATATATCACTATAAATACATACTATATGTTTAAATATCTGGGTTAAAATGAAAATGGTATTTTAATAAATAATTTTTATTAGTCATTTATTAGATTAGAGATTATCCATTTAATGAATATTTTTGTAGTGCAATTTTCATTACACCATTTTCATGCAAAGTAGAGACTGGTTTTTATCTGCTTTAAACCATCTTGCAAATGGTGTAATCATTAACATATGACCAAAGATATATGAAAAAGATGTATGGACATCATGATTCACATTTCATGCACTCATCAGTTGTTCTAGATCATCATTTCTTACACATATCCCTATCATTCCCTATCTATATATACTGAAGAATCCTAAAAAGATGTGTAAAAAAAAACTGTGACCTGGACTAACTGATGAGTGCTGGTACATCACAAAATGTGATTTTTGGAATCATATATCTTTTCACATGTCTTCCGTCATATAATTATGATTATACTCATTTACAAGGTGTTTTAAAGGGGATAAAAACCAGTCCCTACCTTGTGTGAGTGGTGTAGTAAAAATTATATTACTGAAATATTATTCATTAAAACAGTATTTTTTTTTTTTTTTATATAAAACTTGTTTTCATTCAAATAAAAAGTTCTAAATTTAAAAAACTTTTATTATTGTGTTTTTGATAGATTAGTAGACTTGCAGTTTATTCAATCTAGAAATATTTACATTTCCTGACAAAAAAAAAAGCAATTGCAGGATAACAAAAAGCTCTTAAAAATAAAAGACATTTAAAAAGGATTTTATTAAGAATGAAGTTATAAATTTTTTTGAGGAACTTGTAAAATTAGTTATATAAATTTCATTTATTTTTAATTAGAATTTATAAAAAAATAATTATCAAAATATTATTCAATAGTTTCCAAATAATTGTGTGTATATATATTATTTAAAAAGAAATCATAATATATAGTTGTGTATACATATTAATGGCTGCAGAAAGGAGTTTGCTAGTAACTGAAAGGAGACCCTTTTATTCCTCTTACATTCTTGTCATTGCAGCTGTTATTACTGCTATATGATTATTGATATAGTATACGAACATGGACGGGCTGCTCACTAACACCCCGCCAATGTGGTGGTTTTATTGGCTTTTTATCTCTGAGTTTAAGATCAAGAAACACCATGATCTTTCTTCTCAGTTGCCTGATAAGGCAGAATAAATATGTGTGTAAATGATAAATATTTTTCCAATAGATAATACAATTGTGGAGCCAGGCTGTCATTTGATGACTTTTTTTTTTTAGGTATTTACAACTGCAGATCACTTTCAAGTGAAGGTAGATTGCAAGAATTAGAAGAACTGTCTTGTATTAAATGGGACATTACTGGACTTTGTGAAGTTAGAAGAAAAAATGGAGAGACAATTGATTTAAAAAGTGGACATGTACTCTATTATAAAGGCACAAATATTGGAAATCCAAGTGGAGTAGAATTCATTATCAATAAAAAGTGGAAGAACAACATTGTGGAGATTGATGGTGTATCAGACAGAGTGGTAAGATTAGTTATATAACTTAATAGCAGATAATTCAGGTTTATGCCCCAACAAGTTCGCATAGTGATGAAATAATAGATTTATATATGGATGTACAAAAGGCTTTAGATCAGAGTAAACAACATTTTAAAATTGTTATGGAAGACTTTAATGCTAAAATTGGTAAACAAATGAAAGATGAAAGTGCAGTAGGTAATTTTGTTATGGTAATAGAAATGAGGCTGCAGAAAGAAGTTTGCTATTAACTGAAAGGAGATCCTTTGATTCCTCTTGGAGGCATTAAAGGAACCGAGCAGGGCAAATTCCTAATGTCCACTCCATACGTTTTTGTCGTGGCAGCTGTTATTACTATGTGATTATTCATATAATATACGAACATGGTTGGACTGCTCACCAACACGCATTAGCCAGCGTGGTGAGTTTATTGGCTTTTTACCTCCAAGGTTAAGAACATTTTTTCCAATATATACAATCATGACAGACAAAAATAAATCATGGCCCTTATTCCCAGGAGGCTGTAAAGTCACCAACCAAGGCAGCGGTTGGTGGCCGAAGGCGGAGAGTGCTAAGAATCCCCTGATTGCGGATTCAGGTTGCCATTTGATGACTTTTTATTTAGGTATTTACAATTGCAGATCACTTTCAAGTGAAGGAAGATTGCAAGAGTTAGGAGAACTGTCTTATATTAAATGGGACATTATTGGACTTTGTGAAGTTAGAAGAAAAGGTGAAGAAACAATTGATTTAAAAAAAGTGGACATATACTCTACTATAAAGGCACAAATATTGGAAATACAAGTGGAGTAGGATTCATTATAAATAAAAAATGGAAGAATAACATTGTGGAGATTGATGGTGTATCAGACAGTGGCAAGATTAATTTTACAACTTAATAGCAGATACCAAATGCAGATAATTCAGGTTTATGCCACACTAGCATGGGTTTGAATATAACTTTTCCATGTGGTTAGCACCAGCATCTAGCAATAGGTGAGGGCATCTATATACATATGTGAATCTGGAGGAGGGGGTCTCTACTAAAATTTAAATAACAATGGGAAATTAAATAGACATCTATTAGACATTTATTTTGATAAATTATCAATCAATTTGATTTCTTTTGCCAATTTAATTCAACTATGTATATATGTATAGACTAATCAATTTATAATATTTGTATAATTTATATTTTGTATATTTTAAATAATTTTACTAGTGATTTACATAAAGCAAAATAGATATTTACGAGTCACAATGTAATCATTAAATCTGATGATTTAAGCAAGGGACAAAATATTATTTATTTAAATTTCATTTGGCTAATTGATCAGTTTTTCCATTACCATAAATGGAAATATACTTTTAAAAAAATGTATAAAACTATATAGGATCAAAAGATTATTTATTTAAATTCCACTTCGCTAATTGATCGGTTTTCCATTACAATATATGGAAATGTGGGTCAATTTAAGATATAATCAAGTATATTGAGTTTGAGACAATGGCTGGGAAGAATTTAATCAGATTTAACATCTAAAGAAAAATTGTAAGGGAAACAAAGGATCGTATTATATATTGTACCCTTTTGATTAGGTCCAAATAGACTCACTGAGTCAACTTTTAAAAAAAATTTAAATTAAGAATACATTTTAATTAGTATAACTGTTGCATAATGTTGGTAAATATATATATTAAAATATAAATATATACATAATGTTGGTAATATTTTAAAATACTTTGTAAAAGTGAGAGTTGTAAATACATAAAAACTATATTAATATGTTAAAGTAATAAAGTAAAGCTAAATATTATAATTTTGTATGGTTGGGAAAACTAGCCATAGTCAAATAATATATTAAAAGTCTTCTTAAACCAAGTGCTAAAAGCTAATTTTAAAATAATGACTTAGAATTAAATAAACTAATGTATTTTAAAATAAAAAATTATATTTAATATTTGTGTTATAAATTATGTATTTAAAATATAATATTTTGTGATAGACAAATGTGTTTAATTTATTACAACTTCAATAGTATCAAAATTATTATTCCAAATTCTATTATATTACTATTTTTTTTTTAATATAATATTTTTGTAATTAATTATTCATTTCCGTTGTCAGAAAGTAATTATAAAAAAAAATTGTTAGATTGTCTGGTTAAGTCATGTGACCAGTGAAAACACATACTTGTGTGCTTACAAGATTTCTAGGTAAAGTTTCAAAATTACTTCAGAATTGTTTTAAAAATTGAAGCATTTGTTGTCTTGAAATATAAATAAATGTTAGAAAAATTTAATTTGGTGGTTTTAAAACAAATGTGTAGTTAGTAAAGTTAGAAAATTGAAAATAAATATTGGATAAATTAATAAAATATTATTTTTAAAATGTTATTTTAACGTGTTTGGTTTGTTTAAATAAAAGTATAAAATTAATTTAGAATTAAATAATATAATATTCAATGAGTCATAAATTTTATTTCTAAATTTTAATAACCTAAACGTAACAGATATGTAAATTAGATCACCAGTTGAAGATCTAATTAGCCAATCAAATCATCAATTCATTTTGGTATAAAAGTAGATGCTCACATTTTTCTGTGTGCCTTTAATAACTTAAGGGGATGCTTAATAACTGAATAACTCTCTCAATAACTTTTTTTATTATCAATATTATTATTTATTAACATCGAAGTATTGCCTAGTTTACTACTTAAAATTATTGTTTTAAAAGAAAGGATTTTAAGAATTATAATTTATTAAGCTAAAGTCATGTGTTGTTAAAGTAACAAAATTTCCTATCAATTATTTCTATTAAAGCTTGAGCCAACTTCACAGTAACTATGGATTTAATACCAGAAATAAATATGTATTCAAGAAAATTAAGGATGGGAGTAGTTACCAAATGAAAGTACAATTTTAAAAATATTTTTGAAAAAAGATATATTATTTATTTTAATATTTTAGACATTGTCAAGAAAATTAAACAGAGATATTTTTTGAAAATTTAGTAATTTCAATGCATTATATCTTAAGGATAGATAACCGTATTTGAAAAGCAAAAGCTATACGGTAAATTTTAATTTTTAATATTTTTAAAAAATATATCCTTAAAAAAAAGTTGAAGTGAATGTTTTTTTAAAAAAATATTGTTTTAAAAAAAGTTTATTATAAACTTATCTTGAAGTGGTGATAAGGATAAAAAAAACGATAGTACTATGAATATATTTTTATATGACAAGTCGTCATTTAAAAAAAAAAAAGACCGTAAATCATTTTAATATTCTAAAAAAGTGATTTTTAGAATTATTCGTCAAAAGAAAATAAATGGATAATTAAAAAATAAGATTATCTTGACTAAAATATAACTTTCTAATGAGTTTATTTAAACTACAATAAAATGATATTTGGATGGATAGAGTATGTATTTTTTGTACAAATACGTGGATCTATATAGCCATCATTGAGGCATCTAAAGCCCATGTAGGATCCTAGTGAATGGGAAACTCCGGAGCTTAATTTTAAAACTTTCCCAACTGATATCATATTTAATAATTATTTTTCCTGGAAAGCTGCAGACAATAAACTGTATTTTATAAACTTTCATCACGGGATTAATAATTATTCTTCGAAATATTTTTGGATACAAAAGTCAACTTCACTTCATTTTTTTCATCATTTATGAGTTTACTATGCTGTGCGAAAGGAAGAGAGCTCTGTTGTTTTTTTGTTCTCAAGTGTTGGACAGTGATTGTCTTAGCAACAAACGTTGGGAAGTGAACTTCTAATAAAGAAATATTAGGAGGAAGAAAAAGAACTTTTTATTTGAACTTTATGGTGGGTTGGAGTTTTCATAAATATAGTTTTATTTATCATTTTGCTTATTAATAATAGTATTAAGTTTTAGTACGGTTAGATAGGAAAATTACATTTAAATATCTATTAATCTAACATAATTAATATTGCAAGGAATATATTAATTCTTTGTTAAGTTTTTTTTTTATAAACATTTTTCTAAGTATGGTAGTATTATTATTTAATGTTTTTTATATGAAATATTGGGCCAGAAAACATCCAAGAATGACCAACCAGCAAATTATCACTAGGTAAATTTGTAAAATATATTAATTTTTATATGATGTATATTTTATTGTTTCTAGAATTGCTTGGAATATTTTATAGTATTACCTTATCATATGAATGTATGAATATGTGTATGCATTAATTACACATAAAATTTTATTGCTATTCTAAAGATATGAGCTAGGATTTTTTAAAAAAGATATGCATACTTTTCTTTTATATTACTAATGTAATTTCATTCCAATATCAGCCTTTCAAGCTAATTGAGCACGCGCCTTTTGAGAGTGTTAAATAAATGAATACTCTCCTCTTCAATCCAAGATATAGTATTTATGCAGGAATAAAAACTATAAATACTATATCTTGGATTGAAGAGGAGAGTATTCATTTATTTAACACTCTCAAAAGGCGCGTGCTCAATTAGCTTGAAAGGCTGATATTGGAATGAAATATAATTGCAAGCACGGCGCTAGATAAAATATTTGTTTATTACTAATGTAATAATTTACTGATACGCATAATTTTATATGATTCTTTAGTGGAGGAATCCTATTTTTAAAATGTTTTAAAATATTGATTTTAATATCTGAAAACAAAATCATTTGTATTTTTATTGCTGAATTTTGAAAGTGAATGAACCTTTTCTAGTTATAGTAGTTTTAGATTGTTGAAGTCATACGTGAATCTTATTTATTGTTTAGAATAATATTAGATAATTTTGCGATGGGTTGACAAATCTATTATGAAGTTTTAAAGTGATAATGACCTTGGGATTATGAAAAGAAACCAATGGGATGCTTATATGTAGGATTTATAGGGAATAGAAAGTAACATATAATTATCTTAGTAGTTTATGCAAGTACAGATAACATAGCCCTGTGTCTTGTATATATTTTCCATGGGCAGTGTCTTTCTTGGATTATGTATCTTAAAATGTTCGAATTAGCTGAATAAATAGCCTGGATATTATTTTATATTTGAGGTTATTAGACAGAGAAGTCATATCTCTTCGTATGCACTGTTGCCATGTAGATTATCCATATATTTTATACTATTGAGTCTATACTTTAGTTTGTTCTTCATGCCTATGCATCGTATCGCTATCTTAATTTCAAAAGCTGTTGCATCGTACAGAATTGTATTTATGAAGGAAAATAATGAATAATTTTTGAATTGTAGAATCGTTATTTTGAAAGATGAGATAGGTTTTTTTTCTTGTTTTGGTTTAAGTTGAAGTCAAATACAAATGAGATTGAAAGTAAATGCAAACTATAATAATAAAGAATCATAAATATTTTTCATATTTTATTAAACTATTTAAAAAAAAAACATATGAGATAATAAAATTTTCACAAGATTTTTGAATAATATTGGATATTTTTATTATACATGGTATTGCATATTTTTAAGGAATAGAACATCCAGAAGAAACAACATAAAATAGAATGAGTACTTAAATTTTGTGAATATTATTTTGTTTCAAAATACACATAAAACACACACATAGGAATTTTATTAGAGTAGTGCCAAGCAAGGTATATAAAAGTATGTCAATCATATTATTTTATTCAAATCAATTTATTTATTTAACAAACATATAAAAGTATGTCAATCATATTATTTTATTCAAATCAATTTATTTATTTAACAAACTAAGATAAATATTTTAAATAACATCAGCCCTATTATAGTAGAAGTTTGATTAATTTATTATAAAATCTATGAACATATCTTAAGAATCAATGTTACTTCAGTGGTATATTTTCATATCTTCGTGTATACTTGCAAAAACTATACTTTTTAAAACGTCAATTAATGGATATTATATTCAACTATAAGTGTATTCATAATTAGTAGTATTATTATTATTTTAAATAAATGCAAAAGTTTATAAGTTGGAGTAAAGGCTTATTTACTGGTTGATTTTTTTTTTTAATGAGGAAGTATGTAATAATTTAAAATATAACTGTAAATAATGTATATAGTTTTTTTTTTTGTTAAAAGTCTATAATAATAAATTTTGTTTTATGTGTTGTGTTGATTATTCATCATTACAAATACAATTATTTACTTGAGAAATTACAATGCTTCAGAATATATTTGAGAAATTTCATTCTACATTATTATTATTATGGTCATAATTAATTATATAATTTATTGCATAGAATTATAATATATTTCATTGCCACATATTCTCTTTAAGATGCCACATGAGAACAAAAAGATTATATTATATCATTTATTGTTATTATTATTATTATTGATAGTTACCATAACATTGAACAGTATATAAGATTGATAATTATTCATCTAAGATTATTTATTATTGTTGTTACTATTATTAGCAAGGTGTAGTTGAGGATGATACAAAATCCCTTATCATACTTGAGTACAGAAGATTATAAGTTGATTAGAATTATTTTTAAAAAAACTGAGATAATTTATAATTATATTATTTTAATAAAGAGATTAGGATTTATTTATTAGCATTATATTAAATTGATTATTATTTTAAAGTCGTAAGAATGCTATGAATTTATTATTATTTAAAATAATAGGGGGGCGGGATAGTATTCTTATGCCATTGAGATGGTATCCTGTGGGATACTGGCTCAATGTAATTCTTTACTGCTTGTACTTCATTGTCTCATGATTTATTAATATTTTATTTATTTAATTTTACATAAACCGAACCATTTATTATTTATTAATCAGTTAGAGCTAGTTTAATAGTAGACAGTATCATAGGATATCTGTATTATTGATTATACGTATTTTAGCTGAGCATAATCTTTTATTTGAGACAGTCTTATTTTCCTATTATTATATTTCCAGTTAGTAAGGTACAATATAAATAACTGAAATTTTGACTATCAGTTGAATTTTTCTTTGAATTCTCTTGTTAAAGTGCTAATATAGTCCACACTAGTTTAATTTATGAAATAAATTATGTCAGGGTAAAGGAAACAACCATTTGCTTCCCCATGCCTCTGGGACTCTCATCTTCACACTCATGATGCTGAAACCCAAAATAACTGGATCCAATTAAGTGAACTATTCAAAGAAAAAGCTGGCTTGAATGTGAACCTTAATTATTGACTGATGCTTGTTTCCAACACAATTGAATATGATCATGATCCACTGACCACCTGCTTCATCTCAACAAGTTGGCCAAGGTAAATATCTGTATTGCCATCAGCCAATGAATTCTTTAACTTAGCACTATAAACTAGATTTGTAAGCTTTCTGTTATTTCTTCAAAGCTATTCTGTAAAATGTTAAATAATGTCTATACAATTTAAAGTTTTATTAATTTCATGTTAAATTTGATGAGGCAATTTAGATTGAAATTTATTTCTCTTTTGGTTTGTTATTTTGATCTATTTTTAATATCCAAGTTGGTATCCAACTCGGCAAGTATACTTAACTCTATTGCTTATAGTTTTCTCCTATTGAGTTGTTGGAGATGTAAATTTTGCTTGCAAGTAAATTATTCTAAAAACTCAGTTTTATACCAATTATTTCACATAATGCTATTTACTATTCAAATGAAATGTGAATCTTTAGTGCCTGTATTCAGCTACCCTCACTAACTATAATTTAAATCCTTACAGAATCATTGAAATATGTTTTGCCAATTTATTTAAGTAAAATCTACCAGAAATGAGCTTAATATTCAAGATATTATTAACATGAGTGTGATCTGTAATTTATTTTATTCATATAATTAATGTCAAATTGTGCGTATATTACTCATTATAGAAATGTAGGAAGAAGTTAGAATTGTGGGAGAAAACAATCTACTCCCTCTTTAGTCTTTAGATTTTGACCCATATTATATTTTATTAAGCATTGGTTAACTGCCCATTGATGGTTTGTGCTTGTGCATTCCATTGCATCGGATAGCATACTATTTTAAATAGGTATTAACTAGTTTAACATAGTCGTTAGTGATACGAATTATCCAAACATTGGGCGTTATGAAAATATCATTACAATCATTTAATTCATTGATTTTCTTGCTTTGTTATGATCTTCAGAATGCCTTGACCCATTACTAATTATCCCTCTCAAAGTAGATGCTTTTCCTACTGGGGTTCTATGTCAGGCATTTCTCATGGATAAATGTATGGGAACACATGGATAAATCATCCCAACACGCTAGCCTGTACAACTACTTTTCAGAGATATATTCTTGGCCGTCATGCAGGCATATTCTCACTTTTGTGCAGATCTGACAAAGTCATCCAGTGTCTTAAGTTGCCTCATTCTCATAAGCGATTGTAAATTATAATGGAATACTGTTTTTATTATTTTATTGATAAACATGCAATGCTCTCTGTAAGACATAATTGTATGCCTTCCACCACCCATTCTATTTAGTTATTTAAATCTGATTATGTAATTGCAGCTTTTGTTTTGGCTGAACCATCTTGTTCCCACCCAGTTGGGGTGATCTCCCAAATCTAGTATAAATGTGATCAGGCATACTCTTAAAATCACACATCATCAACTATTACTTATATGTATAATGTCATAATAAAGTCTGTTATACGTAAATTCATAATATTTTGATGAAGTTTAAGCTATAATTTATTACTGTGTATCTGATTCATTTACTCCATAACCTTGGCGTATTAATTGCACCAAACAAATTTCATGTACTAACCACTTAATTACGTATTAAACCCAATATTTATATTGGATATTATGTATTAACCCAATATTTTATGTAACTTGTCATCATTGTATAGACATGCCCACATATATATATATATGTTTCATTTATAATAATCAACTATCGTATTTAATTGTTTAATAAATTTGTTATATTATTTATCTGTTATAGTATGTTGCTATTCAGTGTCTGAATCTCTAGCATTAATTATTTGATTTATTATATTACCTCTCTGTAATTAATGAAATATCAGTAATTATTATCAATTAGACTCATATGTTTCACATTGCCCTGGATATTGTTATTGCTATGATTATTAATTAATATTAGGCAATAATCTGTACCGTTGTTTAGTTTATTGATAAGTCATAAATTACTTATTATCATTAAGAAAATGATGAAGAATTTATTAATTAATAATTATCCAACTAGTGCTCAATAATTTATTCTTCCTTGTAATGGCCAAACCGTAGCTATAGCCGGAGCATTCTATAATTGTTATATTTCTTTGTGATTATTAGTCAATCATTTTAGTATCATTGATTTTAAGTCTCTTTGCTCTCCAAATTCTCATTATCGGGACTGGAGTAATGAAAAGCTTGTTAGTATCCTCAAAAGCATTGCTCATTTAGTCATAGACCTTGGAACACAGGTAAATAGTTTAGTGTTTAGCATTGTTCCAGATCTGTGTATTTCACACATGCTATGTTGCTGTATTTTTACTTGGATTCTAGGTCTTGTTGAATGAACATGATTTTGACCGTACAATATGGATTGATTATCATAAACACTTTGTTTAGGAAAAAACAATGCCATAGAACAGGGTGAAAAAAATAGCGGCCCAAGGGCCACATGCGGCCTGCCAAGACAACCAGAAAAATCAACCCTGAGCTGAGATTTCCTTCCTGTGCACGACCAAAAATTCCTCTTGTATTTTCCACTAGGATTGCCACATCAATACACATGTGATATACAGTCCTTTTCCAGTTGATCTGGTTAATTTCAATTTTGTCTTTGCATTAGCAAATATATACATTTCCAACTTTAGTAAAACCATGAACCCTCTGAAAAAATGTAAAATCGGTGATGAATGTCATGTATTTAATGAAGAATAGACAAACAAATATGTCTTTGGTAATACAGGGAATAAAGCAGTGTGTTTATTGTGTCATGAAAAAAGGTGCGGCCCTCCGCCAACTTCTGCGGCCCCCGAGCAAAAACAATTGCCCACCCCTGCCATAGAGGAACATGGTGCATCTAAGTTCAAAACAACTGCATTTAATAGTTTATAGTATAGTTAGAAATTAAAATACAAAAGAAATTCATATTCTTACAAATGTAGATTTCTGGACAGACCACTAAATTAATATGCTCCAAGATTAAAATGATAGTTGCATTAAAAAGTATGTCATATAATAATCACATTCACACAAAAAAACAACATGTTATTTGTTTATAAGTATCTGCCGTATATACAAAGTTTCACAATTATTAAAGGTTAAAATTGTACATTTGGACTTTCAGAATTGTCATATTATTGAGGTGTGAAATTCTCTTAAGAAGTGTTTTATGAATATAAGAAAACTCCTTTTTTAGGTTCATTAAAAAAAATCATGATTGTTTATCTGGCCATTTTACTATTAGCATTTTCACTGAAAAAAAATATGGCATTTTCACTTAGTCCACTAATAAATTAAATGTTGAACTTTAATAACTGATAAAAAGACTTAAAAATGATCTAGTCAATTAAAATTGCAAAGAAGATATAGATATTTATTGATCCATGGTTACTTTAGATCTTTTTTTTTTATGATGTAGTAAAAGCAACATATAATCCTGAGAAACTTTTCTATAACAATATTTTGAACAAATGGAGAGTATTTTGATCATTTGTCTGAAGGTTTGTAATGATGGTATATTATAAGATGTGATATGTTGGACTATTTTCATCATTTATGAGTGAATGTTGAATGTATAAAAAATTTTAAACTTTCCAAATACAAACAACTGTTAGTAATAACACACAAATAGACAATACAGGTTAGTAATTACACAACATTTCGAGTAGTATTATTCTCCACTCTTCTTCAGGTGTTGCTGGCCTATATGCACAGTGACAATATTCACTTAGAAGTTTAACTCGCACCTTTAGATTCTTGAATATCGAATTTAAGGCAAACGCTAATGACCATATTATTAAGTGGGAAAATACAAAGATATTGGATAAAGAGGAAAAAATGCATAGAAGAAAATTCAAGAAAGCTGCTCATATGACAATGGTAAATAATCCTACAAGTCAACCCAGTGTGGCAATACACAATGTATGGAAGTCTCTAATTAATCTTGCTAACTCTTAGGAATAAATAAAATAAAATATAAAAAAATAATTAGCCTCGTTATAGAAAAAAAAAATGGAAGGACTCAGGAGGATTTGAACCAACTCTCATAAATAAATATATCAAATTTCTACTATATGTTGCCTTTGACAGAATAGCTCAGTTTGTAGAGTATTTGCCTTAAATTCGATATTCAAGAATCTAAAGGTGCATAGAGTATTTGCCTTAAATTCGATATTCAAGAATCTAAAGGTGCAAGTTCAACCTCTAAGTGAATATTGTCACTGTGCATATAGGCCAGCAACCCTTGAAGAAGAGTGGAGAAAACTACTACTCGAAACATTGTGTAATTACTAACCTGTATTGTCTATTTGTGTGTTATTACTAAGAAGTTGTTTGTATTTGGAAAGTTTAAATAAAGTTTAAAATTTTCTATACATTTAACATTCACTCATAAATGATGAAAACAGTCCAACATATCACATCTTATGTTGATCATCTTTTGAATAGTGATGCAAGCACTGAGACAGTGACTTTTAATGATATACTCATTTAGATTTAGACAAATATATCCAGCTTAATGAAGTCAAAACAGCTCTTAGCAATTTTGAAAATGAAAAGGCTAAAAGTTCTGATGAAATATCTGCAGAAATTTTAAAATATGATGACAATATGTTAGTTTCAAAAATATTGGAATTTTTTTTTTTTTTGGAGTATATGGATTCATTAAGTCAGGTTATCTGACCATAAGAATGTTTTTACTGTTACAATTTTTAGAATTCAAGAGAATAGACAAGATTTAAATTATAATTTTTTTTTTTTATAATTTTTGAGAATAGACAAGATTGTAGTACTTATTATGGAATATCACTATTATCCAGTATAGCAATGTTACTTTCAAAGATTTTGTTGATTAGTTGCTAGACAAATGCAAAAAAATTTAGAAAGAAAAAATAATTTATATATTGCTCTGGTCAAGACATTTGGCTCAATTAATTGAATAAGTCTATGGCAATGTTTAAAATAATTTGGTTGCCCACCAAAGTTTATCATACAGTTGCTACATTATGGACTAAGAGGAAATGGTAGTACTACAAGTGGTAAATCAGGCAATTGAAATAAAATGGTTGTAAACAAAGACACATACTTATCAAAATATTATTTTTGATTTTTATGAGTGATCTTTCAAAGTATTTATAAGCAATTGAATAGAACATAAATTACAGTGGAATTTTTAATCTAATTGATTAAAAATAAATATAATTTTTTTTTTTAAATTCTCAATTTACAATATGCTGATGACTGTACTATTTCTGCCATTCAAAAGATGATCTACAGAATATACTTAATGTTTGAATGCAGCATATAAAGATTTTGATTCATTAATTTTCAAAAAAATTCAAATTCTTTATTAGCCATAGATGAAAGCAAAATCCTCAGTAACTTTAAGTTTGCAAGGTTATCAAACTTGAGAATGTAAACTAATTTAAATACCTTGGCAATCTGGTGTTTACATTAAATAAAAAAGTTAAAAATTCATAAATTTTATTTACATCCATGAATCCATTCATGATAAGTATCATCATGAATCATCTTTCAGTAAGTCATTTCCTCAACTTATGCATTCAATTACGTGGCTACTAAAGTGATAGCATTATTTTATATTATCATATAGTCGTTGTGAATTATTGTATTTTTTTTTTTTATATATAAAATAGTTGTGAAGCATGAATTTAATGACAGTGGCAAATCTATATGAAAATTAAAAATAACTGATTTATTATTGAAAAAAAAGTTGTTGCTTAATTATACACATTTACCTACATCCAGATTATAGTACATACATAAGCAAATATGGTCTTTACTTACTATACTGTTTTTGTTATAACTATATTATTGTACTTTTGTGTTAATTATTTTTGTTGTCTTAATATGCAAAATTTTAAAATTAAATTCTACCACAAGTATAAAGTATGTGTATACAAGTTAAACATGAATATGGTAAAGGATTCCACTGATCCACAATTTGATATATTCCCATGAAGGTTTGGAACTAAATGGTTATGAATATGGGAGAACTATTGTATTTTGTTTTATAAATAAAATAATATTAAATAAAACAAAAATGATAAATCAAAATTTAAATACGTGAAAGCTAGCAAATTATCATGAATTGTATACAAATTAAAAGTATTCTTATATGATGTTCGCAAAAAAATTATTTCATTAATTAAATACACTTTGTATTAAATATTGATAATTATTGTGCTGTTATATTTTAAGATATCCAGTTTGTATAAAAACAATGTTTATGTAGTTTACTTTGAATGACATAAGATTAACTATTTATGTCAATAAAACAAGATTAATAACTATATTGTGAATAAATAAATTGCTGAAAATATGATTTATTTGGAAAGACATAATAGCAACCATGCAGTGTTATATTAAAAGTTGAAATTAAACCATAAGAAGAGAAAAATACATTCAATTAATACTCTATTAAGTTTAATATATATCAAGGATAAAATTGAATAAACAAACAATCCTTAATTTTCTAGCAATAAATTCCTAAAACCATAAATTCATATAAATATATTTGCAGACAAAATTTTTGTTAAAAAAAATATTTCAAAAGGAACTGGAAATCTGATATTAAGTTTCCATATACAAATATTAGATTGTATTGCATGATTTGGTGTGGTGATAGAATGACAGAATTCTGAGCTCAAAATCCAAGGACCATGATCCAGTTCTGACACTTCAAATGTTTGAACTTAAGAACTGCCAGTAAATAAACATTCCGTTATATAATAATAAAATTTAATCAATTATTTCTAGATTTTATTTTAGCTTAATTATTTCTATTTTTAAAAGTCTATCTAAATAATTAAATATTTTAACAATGGGAAGTTTTATTAGAAAACAAGTAATGTTCAACATTTTCTTAAATAAAGATTATAAGCATGAAAAAGATGCTAAAATATTGACCACTGAATTTCTTGCCCTTGTCAATGAATTAAATTGTTTCAATTTCATCTTTCTGTATCTAAATTTTTGTATTATTTTATGAATAATGCTATAGTTAGAAAATTTGAACTCTTTTTATCACAAACATAATTATAAAAAATAGTGACTCATTTAATTTTTTTTTGCTTGTTTGCTAGTAAAACAAAATATTATAAGTAGTTTTTTTTTATTTTTTAACAATATATATAATAGTGTAAATAAATGTTTGATTGTTTCAACATATTTTAAAATCATCTGAAGGCAACAGAAAGAGGAGCAAAATGTACTGTTTCAACATATTTTAAAATTTGAAGGCAACAAAAAGAGGAGCAAAATGTACTACAACATAAAAATTAAAAATATTTATCATGCAATTAATTTGCATAAGAATTTAAAAAAAAGTAAAACCTGTATAGAAATGTTTTTTTTTTTTTAAATTTCTTTTGGAACTAATTTCAACTTGTACAGATTTATCTATTGAAACATATTATTTGATTATTTACAACTAGTAATACATTTATTTTGAAATTTTGTTAAGTGTGATGGTTCACCACTCACAAAATTTTATTTACATAAGATTAATTATTAAAATAAAATATTAATTTTGATACTTTATTTTTTTTAATGTTTTCAATAAATAAACATTATTATAATTACCTTAAAATAGATGTCTATACTGAATATACAAAGTTGAAACAAATTGTTAAAAAATTCGGTATTTGAATATTAATCCTGCAGTACGGTATTAGCTGTGCTGGCCTTTTCACATTCGTATCAATCCACTGATAACTTTGTAAATCTTGTGAGCTGACAAAAATAATGTGTACACAGATCTTGTTCACGATATTTTTCATCAGATATGTTGTGAAAAAGTAATTTGTACACAGATGATCCTGTACATGATATTTTCGCAAGATCTATAAAGTTTAGGGCAGGTTTACATGAATATGAAAAGTTCCAGCAAGTCTAATACCATATTGCAGGACCAAAATTACCACACACTAAAAAAATATAAACATATGTATGATTTGCAGAAGTAATACTCAAACAACATTTAAAAACATAAATTTTATATCTTAAAGACTACATTTTCTCAGCCCCCAGTTAAAATATAGTGAATCAATTCCCCAATGTTACTTTATATATAATCACTAAATTATAATTTTTAAAAATATTTACTTACAAAAACAGATAAAATATACACATATGCTAATAAGAGGAATTGAATGCGTTCAAACAACGAAATTGAAGAAAATACATGTGTAATTAAAAACAACATTGCAAAGCATAAATTTTAGATTGTAAAAAGTCGGCCCCCAGTGAAAATATATTGAATTAACTCCCAAATGTTACTTTATATACGATTACTAAATTATAATTTTTTGTAAATAATATTTACAAAAACAGATAAAATATACACATACATTACTTAAACTGTAATAAATAGCAGGAATTAATCGTGTTTAAAAAACCCAATTCAAATTCACATTACCACACAAAATGGACATTTGAAGTGGAAAATTTTCACTCTAAAATGGATGTGATTGCAAAGTGTGTCGAGATCTTCTCCAAAAAAAAAATACTAAGAAACAGAACTTTTTGTAAAAAAAAAAAAGTAAACAAAACCAATAATTCAGAACAATAAATATAAATTATAAAAGTTTTATTAATGCTTTTCATGCAGGGGGAAAAAATTGGAGAAAAATATTCATCAACCTATACTTTTTTATGTAATTCACAAAATAAAAAAATTATAAGAATTTCATTACTGTTTTTCATATAAGCGGAAAAAAGTTTAGATAAATATTAATAAACCTATACCTTTTTTGTAAATACATACAACAAAACAAAAAAACTAAACAAAACAAATCAAATAAATCAGAAAAATAAAGAAATATTCATTATAAGACTTTAATTAATTACCGCTTTTAATGCAGGCAGAAAAATTGTACAAAAATATTCATCAACCTATACTTTTTGGTAAACACATCAAACAGAACAATAAAACAAAGATCAAAAATCAAAAGAACTGAACGAAAAAGAATAAAAAAAAACAGATGTTTTCCAAGCATGTTTTGAAAAAGACTGTTTTTGCAATTAACAACTATAAATAAAGCAAAATAACAACAATCAAAGCACGTTTTGAAAAAGAAATCAATGAAAAATATAAATAACACAAAATAATAACAATCCAAGCATATTTTGAAAAATCTAAATCACCTTTTCATACGTTTTTCAATATACATTTGCAGAGTTTATTTTCTTTCAATTTGCTATCATTGCAAGATTATACATTTATTGCGGATGTAAAAAGTTTCCTATCTCTTCTACATTGCAGGACTAATAGACAAGTACCAAATAAGTCTATTTAGAAAGGATGTAAATAATATAAATATTAATATTTTAATGATGTCCTACATTTTTCAGTTCATTTTAAAAAATATTTTGTCCGATAAACAAATGATAAATTCAAATAAATAAATGTTTTAAAAGTACCGATGCATTCAGGCATCTACAATCCATTTTATGGTTAGATGAATCTTTAAATACTGCTTTGATGTCAAGGAACAATAATAGTAGGATAGCTGGTAGGCAACACCTCAAAATTATCGAATAAAATCTCTACAAGAAATATGGCCTACTTATACAATTCAAGGATTTATATACCTTGCTGTTAACAAGATTTTTACTTCTTGATCAATTAGCACCCTCTGAAATTTTATAACTTAATTCATTTAAATCTTCCTGTTATGTTTTTACTTAAACTTGACCATTTTAAATTCATAATGACTTCAATAATTTCAGTTCAGTATTTTTTTTTTTTAAGTGTCATAGCATCGGCCGGGACGCGAACCCGCAACCCGGGCAACTGCCTGCAAGTGCAAAGGCAGTCGCACTGACCTCTCGACCACCAATGCAAGACAGTTCAGTAATTTTGTTTACTAAAATTATACATTTTTGGAAAAATATTACTACTTAGAGACAATGTAAATTAACTAGTCAAGCTAGGTTAAAACAGATGTTCCTAATGAGGCTTTTGTTTAAGACTTATTTAAGATTAAAATTAATAATCATTATAGCTTTTGACATTATTACTCTATGTATAGCCGGTTATGTGTAGACCATGCCTACATACATGCAATTTTCAATGTAAAATAACAAAGACTCTTTTTAACAAAATAAAATCTATAATACAAAATATATTATTTCAAAATAAAATATACACGCTGTAATATATATATAAGCCAATGATATTACAATCATTTGTTTGCACATGTGTGAGAATACCTATATAACCATGTTGATGCTTATATACGTGTACTCAGAGAGGGTTTAAATCTGGCACAAATAGAGCTGTGGGAGAAAAATAGGTGAAACGTATATGAGATCAGGAATATACCACTTCAATATACACATCACTTTAGAGTTAAAGAAGATTATCAGGATTAGTGTCTAACATTAAATAAGACAATGTTGTAATTTGTGAAGTTAGAAGAAACGACATGGACTTTACTATAGAGGTATAAATGTTGAAAGCAAGGGTGAATGTGGATTCATTATAAATAAAAAATTGAAGAACATTGGGGAATTTGATACTATATCAGACAGAATGGTAAGATTAGTTATTCAACTTAATGCAAGTTCTTATTGTAATGAAGAAATAAAGGATTTTTAAATGGATGTATAAAATGCCATTGTTCAAACCAAAAAACATGTTAAAATTGTTATGAAAGGGTATAATACTAGAATTGGCAAATGATTGAAAGATGAAAGTGAAGTAAATGTGGTTTGGTAATACAAAATAACAGGAGACAGATTTGTGTTCACTTTTAAAGATTTTACATTATGAATTCTTTCTTTGAGAAAAAAAAACCTGCTAATAGAAAACATGTACTTCAAGATTGTAATATTCTCAAAAGCTTCAATACAAGAAATGATCATTAATTAGTGAAATGTAAAATATGTGTTAATGCCAAGCTAGAGACTAAAACTAACAATATCCTTGACCTTCAGAAAGATTTTAATAAATTTTAATTAAAACTTGCTTATTATTCTAAATTATGACAGACTTTGAAGATAGTTCAACTTAACTAAGATCAATCAAACAATAACTGATTCTCTACTAAGATCTGCAACACAATAGCTAGTACAAAAAAAACAGCAGTTTACCAATAAGTTTTCAATTGACACAAGACAATATATGAAGAAAGGAAGGAATGTGAAATTTTTAAAATGTTAAGAATTGACTATCTGGAGTCTTGTAAAATGCTATGAAAAAAAGATAACAATTATATAAGCAAATATAACTGTGAATCAATAAAAAATAATAAACATGAATTCATTCTGCCACTGCATATTTTTTCTTTGCTTTTTCCCAAAAGTTTAAAATTTTATTTGAAATGACTTCTAAGATTGAAATTAATATTCAAAACAATTGATTCAAGCTAAGAAAACTCATGAAATGCTTTTA
This sequence comes from Epiperipatus broadwayi, assembly GCA_028023455.1. Classification (NCBI taxonomy): domain Eukaryota; kingdom Metazoa; phylum Onychophora; class Udeonychophora; order Euonychophora; family Peripatidae; genus Epiperipatus; species Epiperipatus broadwayi. Next base: position 992,454 of record JAQFVV010012693.1, read on the forward strand.
TTAAGTTATAAAATGAAAATTGTTGATTTAATAGTAGTAAAATCATTAAGTTGGCTATTTGTTTAGAAAGAACCAATCAGCCGTTTGTTAAATATAAGGGAAAAACATTCCAGTTTTATAATACGTATATAATCATCATCAACCATTATCAATCCACTGCAGGATGAAGGTTTTTTCAAATTCAATCCATCTTCTCCAATCTTTAGCTTCTCTTCTCCACATCACCCCTGCACACTTTCTCACCTCATCTATCCATCTCACATGTGGTCTCTTTCTGGGTCTTTTACAATCTCTTGGAATTCAGTTTAAGACTTTAATTGTCCATCTATTATAATCTCTTCTAGCAATATGACCAGCCCAACTCCACTTCAATCTTTTAATTTTTTCAATGAGGTCAGTAACACCTGTTTGTTCTCTTACCCGTACATTGCATTTTCGATCTGTTCTTGTTATTCCAAGCATGCATCTCTCCATACTTCTTTGAGTGGTCTGAAGTCTCTGTATTGCTCTTCTATTAAGTATTCAAGTCTCAGATTCATAAGTAAGAACTGGCAAAACACATTTGTTAAAAACCTTCATTTTCAAACACATAGACCAATTTCCTTTTAGTATCAAGTTATTTGTAAGAAAAGCACTCCAACCAAGTTTAATTCTATGATTAATTTCATACATTATGTTTCCATCTGTATTAATAATCTGACCAAGGTATTTGTAACTATTAACTTCTTCTAACTCATCATAATCGATCTTTATTTTCATATTTGGAGCAAATCGATTAAACATTACTTTTGTTTTTTTAACATTTATCTTTAGTCCTACTTTCATCTGATAACTCCTGCAACATTTCCTGCAGCTCTGAAGCATTATTTGTAAAAACAACTACATCAGCTGCAAAATCTAAATGACTTAAACAATCTCCATTTACTTTCACTCCTTTAGTTTCACATTTTAATCCGCAAAATACTTCTTGCAGCACTGCTGTAAAACGTTTTGGAGATATGGAGTCACCTTGATGTTGACTTTCCCAGTATCATTATATACTCTAATTGTTGCTGTTGCATTTTTATAAATATTCTTTAAAATATGACAATATCCTGGATCTATACTTTGATTATCCAATGCTTTAATCACTGAAGAAATGTTTATAGAATCAAATGCCTTTTCATAATCTATAAATCCAAAACATAATGGCAACTCATATTCATTTGTCCTTTCTATAACTTCTCTCAATACTTGGATATGACCTACTGTACTAAAACCACTTTTAAATCCAGCTTGTTCTCTTGATTGGTGGAAATCCAATGTTCTCTCTAGACGAATTGTAATTATCTTGATAAAAATTTTGTATAAAACTGATAGAAGGCTGATAAGTCTGTAATTTCTAATATCTTCTATATTACCTTTTTTAAATATTAATATTATTACTGCATTTTTCCAATCATCTCATACATCTTTATTATTTAGACATTTGGTATATACTTTTGTTAAAAAATTTTCTATTTCTTCTCCTGCTTCTTTTAATATATCAATTATAATTCCATCATTACCTGGATGGAGCCTTTCCTTTCTTCATACATTTAATTGCATACCTAATTTCTTCATTTAAAATTCTGGGAAATTCAGAAGATGTAATAGATATGAGTTACTTGTTCTTTATTACTATATAATTCTTGATAAAAGTCTTCTACCCATTTCACGATGTCATCTCTCTTTTTAGTGATAGTTCCATCTTTTTTTCTTATTGCAGATATAAATTTCCTACCAATACCAAAATGTTGTTTTACATTCTTGAGACTTTTATTTTCTTCTACAGCTTTCCTTGCTAGTTCACAATTATACTTTCTTATATCATTTTCAACTCATTTCCGCACTATTGTACAAAATCGAGATAGTCAATTCTTTTTAATGCATTTTCGTATATCTTCATATTCCTTCTTTTCTTCATAAATTCTCTAGTCTCAGTAAAAAATTTATTGGTCAATTGCTGCTTTTTCTATCAGCTACCTTTGTTGCAGTTTTTAAAAATGTATCAGTTATTTTCATATTAATTTCATTCAAATCTGAATCATGTTCAAAATCAACCGATTTGTAAGTTCTAATTTAAATTCATTAGAATGTTTCTGAAGATTAGGAATATCAACTGTAAATACTGTTTTTCTTAATAATTTTTGTCTCTCTAGTTTTGCATTAACATGTATCTTACATCTTACTAATTGATGATCACTTCCTGTGTTAAATTTATTAAGAACATTACAATCTTGAAATATGTATTTTCTGTTAGTCAAACTATAATCCAATTCTGCTGTACCTTCATTTGGATGCTTCCATCTCCATTTCCTTTTAACATTTTTCTCAAAAAAAGAATTCATAATATAAAGTTTTTCTTTTTCTGCAAACTCCACAAGACTATGTCCTCTCTCATTTCTATTACCATAACCAAAATTACCTACAGCACTTTCATCTTTCATTTGTTTACCAATTCTAGCATTAAAGTCTATCTAACAATTTTAAAATGTTGTTTACTCTGATCAAAAACCTTTTAATACATCCATATAAAAATCTTCTACTACTTCATCACTATGAGAACTTGTTGGGGCATAAACCTGAATTATCTGCATTTGGTATCTGCTATTAAGTTGTATAACTAATCTTGCCACTCTGTCTTATATACCATCAATCTCCACAATGTTGTTCTTCCAGTTTTTATTTATAATGAATCCTACTCCACTTGTATTTACAATATCTGTGCCTTTATAATAGAGTATATGTCCACTTTTTAAATCAATTGTTTCTTCACCTGTTCTTCTAACTTCACTAAGTCCAATAATGTCCCATTTAATATAAGACAATTCTTCTTCTAATTTCTGCAATCTTCCTTCGGTTGAAAGTGATCTGCAGTTATAAGTACCTAAATAAAAAGTCATCATCAAATGGCAGCCTGGGTCCGCAATCAGAGGATTCTTAGCACCCTCTGCCTTCGGTCACCAACCGCTGCCTTGGTAGGAATAAGAGCCATGATTTATTTTTGTCTGTCATAATTGTATATATGTATTGGAAAAATATTATCATTTACACAAACATTCATTCTGCCTTATCAGGCAACTGAGAAGAAAGACCATGGTGTTTCTTGATCTTAAACTCAGAGGTAAAAAGCCAATAAATTCATCAGGGTGGCAAATGCGTGTTGGTGAGCAGCCCATCCATGTTCATATACTATATGAATAATCACATAGTAATAATAGCTGCAACTACAAGAATGTGTGGAGTGAACATTAGGAATTTGCCTAGCTCAGTTCCTTTAAGGCCTCCAAAAGGAATCAAAGGGTCTCCTTTCAGTTAATAGCAAACTCCCTTCTGCAGCCAATAAATATATATAATAATTTTTGTTATTATTTGTTTTAATAACAACACTAAATCCTAATTAATTTATAGAAATAACAAACTTCTCTATACTTGCATATAAGCACACTTAGCACACATATTACATTTTGTATAAAAGGTTAATATCATTACATATATATGTATAAAGGTACACTGCAGGATAGTACATTTTTGTTTACAATATTGTGATATAAAGAAAATGAGTTACTACCCAATAATTTATGCCATCTGCTTAGGAGTCATGGAATAAAGATAAATAAGCTTCATTGTATAGTAAATTATGGTATACAGTATTTAAAGAAAAATTTTAAAATACTTCCCATTATGTTACATATAAAAAGTGTGAAAACAATTTATTTGAAAAATACTATTTAAAAAAAAAAAAAAGGGGGGGGGGGGTATTGGGGTATTTGAGAAAGTTTATTTTTTCTTAATTTTAGCTGCAAATTAATTTTACTTGTTTAAAAAAAAGGGGAAGGAAAATAATTTTCTTTTACCAGATTAAAATAAACTGGACTTCTTTGTAAATGTAACTTAATACTACATATATATATATATTGTAAGGGGCACAGACGACGTTACATTATTTTTTTATTTTTAAACATGAAAAAAAATAAAAGTTCGCAAATAAAAACATCTTTTTCAAGAATTAAAAATTGAAAATTAATTCTATCTTAAACTTGTATATATATATAAAATCGCACAGATGAAAAAGATTATTAAAATAAAACTTTATTAAAAATAGAAAAAGTATTTTAAAAGCAAAAACTTAAAAAGATTTAAAGATAAAAATATATTTTTAAGTTTGGAAAACAAATTAATTAATGTTATCGAAAAATGGAAATGATTATTTTAATTAGTAAGCTAGTCTTTGGGCATTTCAAATGTATAAGCAACGGTCAGATTGGAGAGAAAAACAATGGAATCGGACCTCAGCGAAAGGACCATCACATCGTCGTGACATAATGTCAATTGAATCCTTAAAATTAATATAAAAGGAAAAGTTTGGAAATTATTAGTCAGTTATTATAGGATGACAGATATGTGTTAAGTTGGAGAGGGTTGGAGGAGAAGAGATTGAAAGACGCACTTTCAATTCCTTCAGTTGTTCAAAAAAATGAAACATCGTTTTCCAATAATACGGACCACAGGACATCAGGCCCGAAAGAATACCATCAACCATAAAGGACCGACGGTTAACTGCACACCGATCTCCTTATGACTTCGTGGGAATTAACACCTTCCATTACAAAAAATCAGAGACTACGGACATTTTTCAAAACAGTAAGAAATATATAATTAATGAACATTTGAAAACATTAAGAACTTTAAAATATAAACTTTCCCTGTATTTAAAAAAAAAATAGAAATAGATTCCTATCTGACCAAACTAAATTATTTATTAATTAATTATAATTTTATTTGATGTATTTCTTTTTTGTAAAATCATTTCCATTTTTTTTTTTTTTGTTCTTTAAGTTTTATTTATGATTTTTGTTTTGCGATAAATTAAATTATATAAATGTTAAACTTCAGTCGGGTGTGAACCTCTATATAGATTTGTAAAGTTATATTAGGGGAGGGTAATCTTAGGTTATTTGTTTCGTAGTTGAATTAGGTCAATGGATTGGATATATTGGTGTAATTAGTAGATGTAGTATGAGGTTCGCTACGGGAAGAATCACAGTATACGCCGCACAAAGCCTTGTTGCCTATGGATGGAATTGTAAGTTGGCAAATTGGGCCACGGTCCCTTCCTATGGAGTTTTTATTTTATTGTTCTTCTTGCCATACAGATGTAATATTCCTGTATTGGACAAGAGTCAATGTCTTCTCTAACTATACTGTTCAGATGTCCATTCCTGACAGTATAGTATATTGTGCTGTTGTATTTTCATGCTACATTGAATACATCAATGTATCAGATGGATTGATGCCGGTATGACTGTGAACTTTTGGCCTAAGCTTAAATAAGAATAGAATATTTTCTTTTCAAATGCAAATCTATGTAGTCTATTCATATTCGACACTCTAAATAAAAATGCATTAAATTTAAGTTGGGTATAGATGCTTGCATGGGTTCGTTACCGGTTAATTATGTTTTTGGTTTTCATATTTGATCAAAATGTATAGACATTCGGTAAATACTGATACCTTACGGTGAGTATCTAAGATGTATATATGTCAGATGTCTTTTAAGTTATTGGTGTCTTGCGGCATCTTATGATGAATGCCATTAGGTTTCTTATAAATTCCCCTCTGCATTTCCATCCATGACTTTATATTTTGATCTTTTATGTTTACTTTGAATTTTTTTGACCGTGTAATCTATGTAACCGATCTATACTCAACATTAAAAACACATTTTATAAATCCATCTATGCGAACTTATAAAATTTAAAATGTAAACTTATAAAAATCAAATTCTAAAATCAAGTTAAAATTATAAAGTAAAAGTAATGTTAAAATGATTCAAAATTTATGTGCATTAATAAATGTTTGTGTGTATAATTACTGGCAGTGGCTTATTTTATTCTTTTTTTATATATTCTTAGATAAGAATTTATTATAAGATATAAATCTCTGCTATTCTACTGAGCTAGTGACAATGGGCTAACGACCAGAATCAAAATTTATATAAATTATAAATTAAAAAAAAAAATTTTTTTTTTTTGACTTACGTATCTGCCTACTTTATAAATTTTCTAGGTTCAAATGCCTAGTGGCGCCCTGTAGTGCAGATTATGTTAAGCTCCCTATCTCTGGATCATTATAATATATATATTAACTTCATTAACTCTAAGTGTTAATTATTAGAGCATCCATATTTCAAGCAGTAGAAGTAGCATGTTTTAAAAAATATTCAATGTAAAATGTAAGTTATATAAATATATTTTCTGTAAGAAATGTTTTGGAAACATGATCACTCAAAAAAATATACTTTAATAATGATATATATATTTTATGCATAAACCAGATTATTGATATGTTTTTTAATTTTGTTTATAATGTTTAATTAATTATTTTAAAAAAAATAATAACTAAAATATGAGTAATAATAAAATTTAACTATTAATAAAAATATGGTAAAATAACTTTTATCACACTCTGTATGACAATAATAATATCCTGTATGACAATAATAATATGTGGGTTTGTCTTTACAAGCATTCATAGGGGGAAAATGAAGTCTAATCACTTACTAAACAAGTTTAATTGTAGAAGAACTGAGACATTTCTATCATTATTGAAAGATTTTACTTAATGTATTTTAAAACAAATATTTATCCTACATTTGAGAGCTACTAGAATGAAGGATAATTGTGTCAATTCAATTCATCTTATTCTGAGAAATTCTATATTCTGAAAATAAAATCACTCAAAAAATACTTAAATAATAATACAATAATATATATTCATAGAAATCAGTCAACACTTGGACAATCCCAATATCAATAATAATCAACAGTCTCAATATGTTGTCAAGGCAACCCTTCCTTTTAACAATAAAGGGAAAATCCTTTATATATATTTATAGCATAAATTTGGTTATGGAATGGACTCTTGCCTAGTTATTTTATTGTTATAGGTTTTTTTTTAAAATTTCGCTTACAAATATTTAATTAATTGTATTAATAAAACAATAAATGAAATGCCTATAATTAATAAATGGCAATAGTATGAATACTGAACCCTACAGTTTGATGGCGCTCTTTTTCACCCAATGCACATCAATATACTGATTATCAGGCCGTCTGCTTGTTTACATAATATTATGGTAAAAGATTTTTTTTGTTTTTTTTTTTCGATCGGTTTTTAATTTTTTTTCGTCATCTGCCCGTCTGTTTGGTTTACATAATATTATGGTAAACCACCAAAGGTTTTTTTTATTCCACCCAGGGGGGCGGGGTCATTTTTTAATAAACAAATACTTTGTTTTTAGATGGTCTAGGGGTGTTTATTTGTTTTTAAATTATCGACTGTCAGTCGGTTTCTTTACATAATACTACCCTTGGAGAGATCTACATCCTGCAGTGGATTGATAATGGTTGATGATAATGATGATGGTAAACCAATTTTTTTTTTTTGGTTCATTTTTTAAAGAAACAAACACTTTGTTTTTAGATGGTATTAGGGATGTTGGTTTGCTTTTAAATTATCGATTACTGCTCCATCGGTTTGTTTACACAAAAATATGGTGACAAACATTTTGCTGTTTTTAAATGGTGGAGGTGGGTTAGTTGTTTGCTTTGAACTTACCTTCATTTTTTTTTTTTTTGGTTGATGTTTTGATTTGCTGAAAGACTTCAACAATTTGGTACTTTTGAATAAACCAACACTTGGTTTTGTAGAGGGTGGAGGGGAGGAGTGTTGTTTTGATTTTGAATTGTCATCTTTTTTTTTGTTAATTTATTTCGAGGCTTTTCTATTTTTTTTTTCCAAATCTTTACACTACAGAAAGCTATATTATATGATAGCGAAAAGTTCTTCCTTAATTTTTTTGGCCTTTAATTTAAAAAAAAGACATAAACAGTTCGTTTTTAAAGAACACTTTTTTTTCTTAAGCGGGGGGAGGTGGGCAAGGTTTGTTTTGATTTTTAATTATCGATTTCTTTTTAGATTTTCTTTTTGAACATTTTATTATGTTACCGCACAGTTCTTTATTATTATTTTATATATATTTTTTTGGGTGGGGCCTTTTGAATAAACTCTTAAACACTTTTTTTTTGGTATAATAAAATATTACCTACTTTAATTAACTGTTAATGAAACTTATCAAATATTACCTACCTACTTTCTAATCATGTGAACAACAACAGTTTCCCATAAAATAATTTATTGAATCAAAAATAAACGAAACTTTGGACAAGTTGTGAATCAAAACAAGTAAAAAAAAAATCATTTTCAGGGGCATTAAAAAAAACCCAAAAGTAACACGCAAATAAAATAACAGGGAAGCCTTCAAGCTGTAAGTAACTGGATTTTGGAGCCCTCGAACCAACTTCCCTTACAGTTCTCGCACGGATTCACACATAAACGGGCATTTGTGCGCAAAATCAAAAACAACTCTGCTGAAAAGAACCATTTCAAGTTGTGTGCGGTTCAAAAGCGTAGGGAAGCCTGTGTGATGACATGACAATTCTTAATGTGGAATACTAATTCCACTATGTTTTCTAAAAAAATTACAACAATGAATTTTTGCAGTTTCGTCTCTTTCAAATACAGCCACCATCAAATCAGACTGTAGTGAGAGTTCAAGAGTGCTCACTTGACAAATATTGTAGATATGCAATGGGTGTAATATTTTGTTATGTAATCATAGAATACATTGCCCTCAGGCAGCCGGCCTGTTATGGCTCGAATAAACACCTATTGTAGTATCAGCCGTACATTAAGACCGCTAAAATGGTGTATTGATGTGCATTTTGTGAAAAACACCACCATCAAGTAGTGGGGTTCAGTATTCATACTATTACCTAATAAAATATAACTTAATAAGATAATATTATAACTATCAACTTAGCATATAACAGTAAATCACATGGACTTGTTACTGTATGCATTTGTAAAAAAAAGAGGGAAAAGGCAAATATATAGAATAGTGGGATAATTAATTTATTTTCCGCTTTATGGGAAGATTCTATTGGATTTAGTTTAAAAGAATATGTAATATATATATATTAACATCTTATTGGTTTTACTTTTTAGTTATATTTATATATTATTTTAAAAAATGGTTAAAATTAAAAAAAAATCTGACAAAAATTATTATTTAATAAGCCAAAAAATAAAAAATACACCCTCTAATAAAAGAATTCTAAATTTAAATATCATGTGATCATCTATTATATAAAAATATTTATGTATTGTTTCTATCAGATATATACATTTTTATTTTAATTAATTAAATATAAGTTAAATTAATATTAACAAAATTTTATTTCACAAGAGTAATATTTTCATTGGCTCAGTTGTTAAGGTGTTTTCTTGGGAATCATAAAAATATGGGTTCGAGTTCTAATCAGGAACCGTTTTTCATTGTTAAAAATTCAAAAATGTGGACATACAGAAACACAAACAGGGCAAGTTAATATAAAAGCATTTAATAAATACGCATCTGGTTTTTGAGAACTCCAGTATCATGATAATTATCTTTGATTCTTCGAACAGTAATATTCAACTATTATAGTAATGGTTAATAAAATTTCTTTCAAGCTCATTAGTATATATTTAAAAATATCAAACAATGTATGACTTTTTCAGCTGATGGAGTTTTATCTTACAATTACTATTATAATGATTATATGGTATATGAGCACAGACTTTCAGATGACCCATCACTCTCCATTCTATCTAATAACACTGATACACTCAAGCACCCATATGCTGAAAAGATAAATAATCACCAATATACGTATTTCATGCTAAACCAGCAATCATCAGTTGGTCCAGATTATCATCTCCCACACATACATACTATAAGTGCTCAGATATATATTAAGATAGACAATCTTCATACTTTAATGGACAGGCTCCAATCTACTACACACTCCAACTTTTCAACTGTCCATCCAATTGAAAATCTGATGATGAATTGCTCGAAGGCCACCCTGAGGCCGAGATTCTTGTCACACCCATGTTGACCTAAGGTCAATCTGAACCCCACATGTACAGGACATAATCCATTAAATACATATGCAAGGATGGGCAGTCATCTCTACAATGTAATAACTGAAACACAGGCTTATTCTATACCTGTGTCTATATATGTAATATATAGGGTATATGAGCACAGACTTTCAGATGACCCATCACTCTCCACTCTATCTAATAACACTGATACACTCAAGCATCCTTGCATATGTATTTAATGGATTATGTCCTGTACATGTGGGGTTCAGATTGACCTTAGGTCAACATGGGTGTGACAAGAATCTCGGCCTCAGGGTGGCCTTCGAGCAATTCATCATCAGATTTTCAATTGGATGGACGGTTGAAAAGTTGGAGCGTGTAGTAGATTGGAACCTGTCCATTAAAGTATGAAGATTGTCTATCTTAATATATATCTGAGCACTTATAGTATATATGTGTGGGAGATGATAATCTGGACCAACTGATGATTGCTGGTTTAGCATGAAATACGTATATTGGTGATTATTTATCTTTTCAGCATATGTGTGCTTGAATGTATCAGTGTTATTAGATAGAGTGGAGAGTGATGGGTCATCTGAAAGTCTGTGCTCATATACCCTATATATTACATATATAGACACAGGTATAGAATAAGCCTGTGTTTCAGTTATTATAATGATTATATTAATAAATTATTTTGCACTCATTTATTTTTTATTTTGTTATAAAAAAAAATACATATACAGTACATTATTTATTGTAAAATAAAAATATATATACATATAAACAAATAATATATGAAATTATTTAACAACAAATGTATTATTTTAAAATAAAAACAAATTTTGTTAGTTTTGTTATCCTCTTCTGTTTAAAATACATACTTTGTGAAGTATTTTAATTCTTTCACTTCTTTATGCATTGATCAATTCTTATATAACATTTAAATAAATACACTTTTATATACATTTTACAATGAATAATTTATTTTTAACTTGACAAAACTTTGGTTATCCAATATCCTTCTTCAGAGCTGTAATATAAATATGTATGAATATATAGCTTATATTATATATATTATCAAAACTACATACAAAATTTTACAACTTGATGCCTGTCCATTAATACATATCTTATATATATTTAATATATATCTTATATATTATATCATAAACGTATTACATAACTACACTTACCTATAATGATTTATATTATCAGTTATTACATTTTATACACAATTTTAAATATTAAAACATTACTGATTATTATCATTATTTATGTAACTATTATGGTTTATTATTTACATAAAAGCAATATATATATTTTATTTTAATTCAACTTATATTTAATTGTAATGAGTTTAGGATATAATATGATGTACGTTAAATGTGTATATATAAATCCATGATTACATAAAATCAGTGCTAGAATATTTCAACTGCATTATCTTGCATTTGGAGACACAGGTAAAAGGTAACATTTTACCTATGTTGCTTGATTCAGACTTTGTGCTTCTAAATATAGGTAGTGCTGTTGAAATATTCTAACACTGGTTTGTATTCATTTAATATATATAATTTGTATAAAGTACATATATTAATGGAAAGGCATCACCTGATATATTTTGAATGTTGTATATGCTATGTATTCATATATTACATATTATAGCTCTGAAGAAGGCTGCTGAAGAGTCAAAACTGTAAGAATGTTTTGTCAAGTTAAGAATAAATTATTGCATTGTAAAGATAGCAGTCCTTTTTTAATATATATATGAATGTTAAAACAAGGCATTATATATACATTTACAGTGATATTAATAATTTGTTTTGACTTACAATTTTTAAAGTAATTATTATGTATGTGCATTAAAAAATATAAAATTATATGATATAATACAATGGGACCACTGTATCCATGGCAATTGGTTCCAAAGTCAATTGTGGAAGATGTGGAACCATGGACAATAGCATATGATATATATTGAGTGGATAACATATATATAAGAATATTTTTAAATATATCTTTAACACAAAAATCGTTATAAATCAAGAATCGTGTGTAAAAATAAATAAATATAATAAATTTCTATAATAAAAATTCACACATTATCATAGATTCAAATTATATCATAAAATTTGACTATCATATTAACAAGTGGTTCAGCCAAGCAAATAATTAAAAAAAATACTAATATATATAGACAGTGCTGCATGTATGTGCTGGCGTTCTTATAATAGTGCAAATCAAATCTAAAAAAAAAAAATCAATTTTTCTCTTTATATTGTAACAGAATCAATCATGTGATGTTCTTTCAAACAAGTTGGTTTTCTCTTCTTCCTTGAACAATTAAAATGTAAAACTAATTGTAGCTTGGTAATTATTTCACTTATTATTACTTAATATAAAAGTTCAATTCTTGCAATTCTCTTCAAATTTTATTACTTTAACTTTATCTTATTATTTAATTTCCAGTTCTATACATAATAAAGTATTTGCTGTTTATCAATTATGTCTACAGGCATTTAAAGTTAAAACTAGACTTCTGGCGGTTCAAAACAGACTTTCATTAAACAGAGTTAATACATAGTACAGGCTTAAACCTTTATTTATATATGTAATATATGCGGGATTCGAACTCAGACTTCCACACGACCCACTACTCTCAGTGCCATCTCATATTGCTGACCCACCTGATCACACACATGTTGAAAAGATAAATAATCACCAATATATGTATTTCATGCTAAACAAGCAATCATCAGTTGGTCTAGATTACTATCCTCACACATATATATAATCAGTGCTCAGCTTTATATTAAGATAGCCAATCTTCATACTTTAATGGACAGGCTTCAAACTATTCAAACTCACAACTCTTCAGCCTTCCATTTCATTGAAAATCTGGTGGAACGTTCAAAGCCCTTGTTAGTGCTAAGGCTGTCATCCTACCCATGTTGACATATTAGTCATTCTGACTCCTCATGTACAGGAGAATAATCCATTTATACATACATATGCGAGGGATGGGCAGACCTTTTACACACTATTTATATAAATTAATACATTGTACAGGCTTAAACCTGTATTTATATATATGTAATGTATGCAGGATTCAAACTCAGACTTTCACGTTCACCATCAGATTTTCAATGAAATGGAAGGCTGAAGAGTTGTGAGTTTGAATAGTTTGAAGCCTGTCCATTAAAGTATGAAGATTGGCTATCTTAATATTAAGTTGAACACTGATTATATATGTGTGAGGATAGTAATCTAGACCAACTGATGATTGCTGGTTTAGTATTGGTGCTTATTTATCTTTTCAACATGTGTGTGATCAGGTGGGTCAGCAATATGAGATGGCACCGAGTAGTGTGAAAGTCTGAGTTCAAATTAAACAGTTCTAAATGATTTCCATGTAGGCAAGCTTACATCCTAACAAATTGGTAGCTAGTATGCTTGTTTAAACTTAGTGCTATATTTTTAATTTCCCAATAAAACTGAATTTTTTCCATATGATTTTGCACTCCATATATTGCTTTGTACAATGACATTGCTTATTTTTGTCCTTTATTTCTACTTACTTGGCTGGCTAATTGAGTTTTCACTGGCATGGATTTAGTTGACAAGTTTCAAAAGTCTATCTGATGTGTGTGTGTTTTTAAAAAATTATGACTTAAATACTTTCTCAACCTATGATGCAATAAGATCCAACAACCGCTGATCTATTTTTCAAAAGACAATCACTTAATTATGATCCACTAAGTTAATTATCATTTAATTTTATATGACAGATGGTAACCAGTTGTGACGAGTGCTGCTTCAGCATGAAATGCATCTTAGGGGTCATTTGTCTTTTACTGTATCTTTATTTATATGAATTTAAAAAGAATGGGGAAGTATGGAGGTTGTTTAATATATCTATAAAGGTATTACACATGGGAAAGAGAAAGGTGAATAACTCCAAGTGTGGGTATATTTAGAATTAAAAACTCAGATATATTAATCTTTAACTAAAATTTAAAGTTTATATCTGTGATAGAGATAATCTCTAGTTTAGTAAATGATTAGTAATAATCATTATTGTATTTATTTGAAGTAGATGGTGTCAAAGTCGTGAGTAGAGTGAGTTTGACAGTTGTAAATAAAAATGTAACAATTTACTATAAGTAAATACTCTTCATGTAATAGAGATATACATGAGAGATGGTGACCTAGGCAAACTGATGAGTGCCGGTTCAGCATGAAATGCATCTGGGAGATCAATGTCTTTAATTGTATCTTTATTTATATGAATTTAAAAAGAATGGAAAAGTATGGAGGTTGTTTAATACATCTATAAAGATATTACACATGGGAAAGAGAAGAAGACTAGCTTCATGTGTGTGTATGTTTAAAAAATCAGATATATTAATCTTTAACAGAGGTTTAAAGTTTATATCTGTGCTAGAGATAATTTCTAGTTTAGTAAGTGATTAGTAATAATCATTATTGTATTTATCATAACAAATCTAAAAATATATATTTACAAACAAGATAATCCTATTACAAAATAACAACTTTTACATTTTTGTTTTTTCCTGTAATATAATTTCTCATTTACTTTGTAAGCTATAATAGGTTTTTTAATCTTTCATATATCTATTAATAATACTATTGGAATCTTTAATTTCCAAATAATTACATATTTGGGCTGTGTTCATTTCTACTTTTCCTTTGCCCAAACTATGGACAATGTTATGAGACCTATCCATCTCAATGTACATGTATATTTTAGAACAATGGTATTCCATTTTTTGGGTTCCATGTACCACCACCCTTTATAAAAACAAAAATTCAAAATAAAAAAAAAATAGGCAGGTAAATAAAAAAGTTTATTTTCATTCTTTGGTAACCAAAATATAATTATTATAATAAAAGTTAAATATTTAATTTATTTAGAAATAAAATATCTATTATTATTACTAGCATTTCCAAAATTATTACATAAAAAAACTATATAAAAAAACAGTTGTAAAGTATGGCATTAAAATGCATAGGACTTAAGAGTGCATTAAGTCTGGATATTTTGGTTTATGACAAAGAGTTGACATAGGTAGTAATTGAAGTAATGGAAATATAGTTTTAATTTCTTCTTTTTTTACACCAGTTTTCCAATATTTGAATAAATTTTTCAAAAATAGTTTATCTTTCACCTACCACTTACTCATAAGTCTACTGCATATCACAAATGGATCACATATATATTTTCTTGGGGGGGGGGGTACTCCTAATAAAAATACTTAGATATTTTAAACAAGTTATCTTATTTGCAAATATATATATATGGCTTTACCATTATTATAAATCAAGTCAAGAACAATTCTCTTTGTTAAAATTTTTATTTATTTTGAATGAGAATTTGTTAAAAAAAAAAAAGCATTTAAGAAAATAAAATATATTTTATTCATTATGTGTATTTTATTTTATTTATTCAAAATAAAATTGCACAAAATATTACTTATAATGTATAAATATTTATTTATAAAATATAAATATGGTTTTGCAATTTTATTGAATGAATATTTGAGAAAACAAAATATAATACATATAATACAAAAAAATTATATTTTATTTCCTTTAATGTTTTATTGTGAATCGGTTATTAATTCTTTTTTTTTTTTTTTT
Source organism: Epiperipatus broadwayi (assembly GCA_028023455.1). Classification (NCBI taxonomy): domain Eukaryota; kingdom Metazoa; phylum Onychophora; class Udeonychophora; order Euonychophora; family Peripatidae; genus Epiperipatus; species Epiperipatus broadwayi. Next base: position 1,008,132 of record JAQFVV010012693.1, read on the forward strand.
TGCGAATTCTGATTCAATAAATAGAATTGCTAATGAAGAGCATCTTGACATATGCTGATTTCACCTTAACATGACCAGGACATTGTGAAATATTTAAGCATACACTTTGCGTGTAAATGAAAAATATACATCACTGCACAACTAGTGCTTTTATAATTGTATTACTTCAATATAATAGAGCTTCAAATTATATAATTTTGGGAGGAAAACAAAAGGAAACAATATATTTAGCAAGTAATACATTTTATTATTTAAATTTACAACATAGATCATGCAAGCAATGCAGACGCAGGGCCTTGTCGATCGGCTCTGTCAAGAGTATTAAAAAAAATTACTTAAAGCATTGTTTGCCTAGTTAATATTTAAAGCATTTTTTGTTAAAATACATATTTTAATATATACAATATATTAGCGTACACTTTTTTCAGTGATATAAAATGTCACATTTTATTAATCATGATAGTCATTTTCTTAAAATGTCAACATTTTTATTGCATATTATTGACAAAAAAAAAAGGTCCAATTAAATAAAAATTAAGGGCGTCCAACCCTCAACTTATTTTTATTGAATTTCCATTATACAAAGTTTATTATTAATTGTATAGCATATGAAATAATTTTTAATTTCTTTTTGCCAAAACTGTTTAGATTTATGATAAGGCAATTTTGCCTTGGGTACAACATTTACAATAATATTAAACAAAAATTGATTGAATATATACATTAATTAATGTATACATTTTAATATTTATTATTAATGTATTTTATTATTGCGTGCAAGATTAAAGCCTGTTTTTAATTATGTATAAATTAAATTTGTATTTTTTGTTGGCAATTTTTTTATTTTTTTAACGCATATTATTTCAAATATGTCAAAAATCCTGATATAGATTAATTAAAAAAATAATAACTAAAACAATTAATATTTTCAATTTATTTTTAATATCCTTTGATCATATAAAGTTGATTATTAAATGCATAATGTTTGATATATTTTTTCCCCTTCTTTTAGCCAAAATTGTTTAGATTTATAGTAGCATTTTTTGCCTTGGACAAAATCAATGTTTATGAGAATATTAAACACAAATTTTAATACATACATTTTGGTGAATATACACATTTTAACATTTTAAAGACATTTTGTTGTTATACATGATCAAAGTTTGATTTTAATTATTTATTTAATAAAATACTTTTTTTTTTTGTGCTGACATTTTATGTTTGCGATGAAAGTCTCCATTATCTAGGATGTATCAAAAATCCTATTATAAAAAAAATTATGAAAATACTGAATAAAAATTAAATACATAAATCATTTTTTATTTAACTTTTAGTGCATTTTATTATTATATATGATCAAAATTTGTGACTATGTATTGTACTAAATAAAACTATTTTTTTGTCTTTTGTGATGAGTCTTCATTACCTTGAATATGTTCCAAATAACAATACAGAATGCCTTGCAAAAAATATTGGATAAAAATCAGTTAAGTATAATAATCCTATTCCTATTTACTTTAAATGCATTTTATTATTGTACAATATATAATACCATATAATCAAAATATGATTTTAATTATAGAATATAAACCTTATATTGTCCTTTTTTTGGATTAAATATCATTTCACTTTACAAGGATAATATAGCTTTCATGACACCACTATCCTATATCATCAGTCTTACAAAGGCTATCATTCAAAAAATGGCTGATATTTAAAAATAATGACTTTTTTTTAAAAAAAAAAAATCATTACTGTAGTAAGAGATATAAATTGAATGATCAAGTATGGCAAATCCTCATATAAAAGTTCCTTGTATGTGACTGCGATAGTTAAAACATTTTAACACATATATAATATTGTATGTACATCCACCTATGAATTAATTAATTAAAACAAAATTAATTAATAAAAATATAACAGATAATTTAAAAAAAAAACTTATCTTAATGTGCTTGTGAACTTCATAATAATACTACAAGATTTTTTATTCATGGTTTTTCAAAACAAATTACTGTAATATAAGTTTATCTGAAAAATTAAAATACCCACACCTGAACAAACTCTCTTTTAATGCTTCAGTTAAATTCTTTTAAAAACTAAAGAAATTTTCAAAAGAAATTAAGTTTCTGGTGAGAAAAAAAACACACTTTTAAATATATATATATAGCATATGTAATTACTTTTATAATGTTATTAAAATTATATTTCTATTAGTACACTTTTTGTATAGGTAAATAATAATATAATAAAAATTTTATTTCATTAATTGATGGAGATACTGTGGATACAGTGACCACAGTATGTCAAAAATATGAAAGAATTAACAAAAGTCCTAAAAAAATAAACAAGAAATTATTGTAGAAAAATATTTATCATAGCTTATGATTCGCTCTAATATATAGATTTTAAAAAAATTAAAAATAGTTTCCATTCAAATGTTATAAAAAATAATAACTCAAGTACAGTTTACACAATGTCTATTATTTTCCATGTAATCATAGAAAAATTGTACAGCCATCTAAGTCATTCTATATTGTAACGTTTATTTATATACGTTACAAATATATTGGCATTGGGTAAAAAAAAACTAAAAGATAAAAGTAGATTTAAAATTTTGTTGAATAATTTTTTTTAAAAAAAAAAAACGTACAATGAGGGTTGAATTCTTCTTCTTATTTTTTTTTATGTGATTAATAATAACAGTAATTGGAGAGAACAAAAGAATTCCAAAAGCAAGTAAAAAAAGATAAGCTGAAAGTAGAAATACTCAAATTAATTAAAGATGGCCGAAAACTTGAAGAAAATAAAGACTTTATTACATAAAATTTATAAAGACTGGATAAGATTAAAAAGGCATGGTACTAGCATGCACAGAAGTCCTGAAAACTGGATATAAAAAGGAGGGATCCGGTTGAAGGAACGTCTTGTTCGTTTTGTTTCTCTAGTTGGTCTTGGATAACATTAATATATCCAAGATCGCTCTTCGCTGAAGGAATTCGGCATGTCGCAGTGAACCGGAGCTTCTGAAGACATCGGACCTAATGATGTACACCAGGAAAAGCCTTCGTGACCGACTGGGGAAATGGACCACAAGATCAAGCAATAACCAAAAGGCCGAGCTCATTATAACCAAAAAACTATGCATAGTTATCTACTACTGAATTCATGAAACTTACCGGTAAGAATAATTATCCTGATTGTGACAAAGTTAACTATTTAAAACTACTCGTAAAAATATACGTATAAAAGAATCCCGATAGTGACTTTAATTTTTCTATATGAGAGACTCTTATTTAACCAAGAACTTTTTGTTTATTTTAACTGATATTTATATTTTCTGGATATTTCCCACCTGAATTAAATGTGTTCTCTCCAAGGTATTAATTAGCTACTTAACATGAAGTATTTTAGTTTGTCAAAATTAAAAATATTTCTAATATCAATTCTCATTTGTGCGTTATTAATAATAGTTATTATTTTTTATTATTAAATTTATTTTTAGTGTAATAAGATTTAAACGTAAGTTACCTTTGCCAATATGTTTCAATACGCCCAGGACTAATAATCGTAAAAATCATTAATTCTCATTACGGTAGAATTACTGCCCCTTAAAAAAAAATATAATAAAAATCTTTTTATTTTTTTTTGTTTTACAACTTGCGAGAGGTGCTGGCGACATATTTCAGCGGATTCTTAGGAATTCTGGCGCCCATATTAAATAAAATTAAAAGTTGATTTTGTCAATAGCACAATTCGTAACAATTAATAGGCTGAAGTTGATCAGGAAAAATAGCTGTGTTTTTAGAATAGAAATACAACTTTCTTCTTTTTTGACATAGCTTGATCAACTCATGCGCAGTTTATATTAGCGTGTAAAGGCCTAGCAAAACGAAAAACGTTACAATATATATATATATTATTATTATTAGATATTATGAATGCAAGTTAATATTTAAAATAAAAAGTATAAAAGTATTTAAATCATACACTAATACTATAACTTAAGTAATATAGCATAAAAAATTAAATGGTCTAAATTTGTTATTCAAAATAATTATTCATATTTAATTAAAAATATTTACTTTTATATAGTATTCTTTTTTATTTTTGTATTATTTAGATGTATTATTAAATATTAACTCTTTTCACATCTCTTTTATGTTCAATACAATATTGGACTCCTTTTAATTTTTACAATGCTTGTTATATTTCTTACTATTCTTTATAATTTCAGATATCTATCAATGTTTGAATTTCAATATCATTTTAATTGGAAAACAACAATGATAATAAAAGACCAATGCAAAAATAAAAAAAGCAAAAAATAAAATATTTTTTATTGTTTATATATTATATATTTATAATTTTATCTTTAATTATGTTCTTTTAATTATTGTTTTAAGTATTAATTTGAACATTTAATCGTGATTTCTATGAATGCCTTTTCTAAACAAGTAATCTTTCAATTATTTATTTCAGGTAGTAGAAACTTAATTTAATAAAAATATTTAAATTAAATATTATTTAAGCTGTACTTAGACTATTATTTTTATACTTCCTATCCTTTATTATAATTTATGTGAAAACAAATATTTTTTGATAAAACAGTTATTATAAAGTGATCATTTATTTATATTTGATTTTATTTGTCAAATTGATTTAAAACAAGGAAAATTACATTTTCTGTTTTTTTTTTTTTTTTTTGAAATATTAAAAACACTCTATCTATAAACATTATATCTAAGATTTTTTTTTTTTTAACAAAGCTTAAAAAAACTGAATTTGTTTTTTAAACTCACAAATATACACTGTTTTCTGAAAAAAAAAAAATTTTTTTAACAGGCAACCCCGGTATCAATTACATCTGCACAAAATAGATATATTTAAAAATGGATACATGGACTATACGGGATAGTGATTATAAAACTATGGCTGTTTAGTCACCATAACACCTGTAGGCAGTATTTGAACACTGTCTACCGTATTGAATTCAAATATAACTCAATTTTCTTTGAGAAATTTTATAAGTAGAACTTATATATCATGCATACATCCTATCTAAGGATTTTCTCCGGTATCCACCATTCCATCAGTACAAAAAAACAAAAAAAACAAAAACAGAAAAAGTATATTTATGACTGTCAGATAGTAACTGACCTCAAACGCCAATCTCATTAATGCAGCAACAATTATATTTTCCCTACTATTCTAAATGGATTTTAAAATACTTCTAATCAGCTACCCAACCCTAGCTAGCTCACTCTCAGGGCTGGGAGGAAACCTATCAGAAGAATGGGGATATACAGTGAAATTTGCATATATTAATGATCTTTTTCCTATATGGTGAAATTTGCATATGTGAACGATCTTTTTTTCCTCTTTCTATGTCTCTCAAACTAGATTGCGTATAATTTATTCCATTAATAAGTAATAAAATTTCTTCATCGAACTTAAGGTTTGAGTTTAAAATATATTTAATATAGATGCCTACTAGTATAGGACGTATTTAGCTAGTTTTGTGAGATATGATGTCAGGAAAAGAGAAATAGGCAACTATAAATGATAAATCTATTCATTAATATTCAATAAATGATTACGGTTTCAAAGTAAGTACACAATTTTATTCTTTCTCATTTTATTAAAGATTCATAAAAGAAAAAAAATAAAGAATGCACATATCAAATCTAACATAAAAGAAAACAAAATTTACTCAATATAGTAGATAATATAAATATGAAGCAGAATGTAAAAGAATATAGTTTAATAAATATTTTTAACAATGAATAAACATTTTTGAGGGTAACGATAGGCAATTCTAAGTTCACTTAATGCAAAGAAAATTTATATTTACCTTCGGGAACACGGGATTTTAATAAAGATAAGTTTGCTTCCACGTAAGCTTATGTTATTCTAAGTTAGTGATCCAAAAAGAAAAATAAAGTTGGAAGAAGGAAAACGTCTACTATTGGCATAAGTCCAGAATGAGTGTCCATTTTGTGGCAATGATCTAGAAACAAAGAACTATGATGACAGCTATTAACAAATATTTTAATGGAAGTTTGATCAGCATCTGAAATTCAATATTTTTCTTTTCCTCTCTAGGTTATTTTGGCAGCGAATCTGTAAGGTCCTTGAGGTTGTTGTACAGGCAAGCAGCGAGTAAAAACAGCTATATACTTAGACCATGGGGTGATAGCCCTACATGTATCTGGTTTTTATCCCATCAGTAAGATTATAGACATTTTCAGATATCAAAAAACATTTTCTCCGTGACTTGATTACTTCAGCGAATTTCAAAGCTCATTAGAATAACGAGAGCATAGCCGTACAAATTAATACACACAAAAAAAATATAAAGTACATATATCTTTCCTAAAATGTCTTCCATTCTCTAAAGCTCCGATTTTTCTAATTAATTAATTTTTTTTATTTTTCTGATCTCACAAATCAGTTTATCAGCATTTCTATCTTTATTTCTCCGGAATGCTTTTAACATTTTTATTTTTGGTTTCTTTGACACGGTACATTCAATTATGATTTCTTGGAATTTAGAGAAGCTAAGTATGATAACAAGTAACAAAGAATTGCCTTTATACAGTAAGGACTTTTCATTACCCTCATTAAAATATGACATATGATAAGACAAAAATGTACATTTAAAACAAGTAATAATAATCAAAAAATAATTTTTTGCGTATAACTGTATCTCTCAATTACTACTTTTTATAACAACATATTTCCAAATATGTTTTAAAACAAATAATTATATATCTTTTTTTTTTTAAAAAAAAATTAAATCTATTTCTCTCTCTGACATAAATATATCAATCCTCATATATAATAGTCGAACATATTGAAGCCAATTTAAGGAACTACGCTTATCCAGGGCAGTCAGTGGATACTATTTAATTCCCTTGTGACAAGGTTTAAACCTGGCTATTGTTACAATATGATATATGCTAAAGTTTTATAAACAAAACAAAAGATTACAATCTTTCATTATATTTTGATTTAAAAAAATTAAACTCTGCACCCATAACATTAACACTAATCATTTCAGAAAATAAGTTAATGATTATTAATAATCATTCGTAAATGAGTCAAGCGGTTGCAGCATGTCAAATGCTAGCGGCAGCTGATTTGTTGAAATTTTTTCTTTTTTAAATTGCGTGAAAATTATAAGCATGACGTCAACAGAAATCCCAACATTCATTGCTGCTTAAATCCCTCTTTAAAATGGTGTATTAAAAGTTGAAATCAGATAAAATTTGAATTTTTTATTAATTTATGCATTTAATTTTTCTTTTCTAGTCAGTTTACTAGATTACATGAAGATGCCAAAAACAGAATTGCTTTATCAGCCAGATTTGTTATTAAAATGGATTAAAAATACACTGACAATTTGCATTTCAAGACCTTTAACCCAATAAAAACGTAATCGGAATATCGGGTCATTAAGTATTCAATTTTAATTTTTTAAATATTTTTAAATTATTTGATAACTGGTATAATTTATTAATGTGTTTGTATTGGTATGTCTGTGTAGTATATAAATTATATAATATTAAAACATTTATGCTCTTTATTATGCAAAATATAAATTTGTATTCAAATATAACAAAAGAAGTTTATGTACAATATAATTTTGGGGCTCTGATCCAAGTTTGAGGCAATCTTATTTTATAGACATAATGATTCTCAAAAGATTTAATAATTTCTTAGTGTGTTTATATTTGTATTGGTGTGTTTGTGTTTGCATGTCTGTGTTTGTATAACAATGATTTTTATATAAAAAAATTACAGAGCAATGCAATGTAAATTTTAAGACTGACTATCAGATGTACAGAAAGGTTGCAGTTGATAAAGCAATCACAAAATTTATTGGGCATAATACCATGTGAAAATATAAACACTTAAAACCAATAAAGACAGATTTCAAATGGTGTGTGTGTGTGGTAATAGTCACAATGGTTATGTATTGTACCGGTTGGATTTGTATGTTCACATAACAAGATCTAGCATCTAGGCAAAAGTACCTCGAATCCAATCATGCGCAAGATACATAAGTCAGGAACACTCATGAATTCTGCCCTATTTGCCTATTCCTCAGATCTACCAACTTATGAGCAACAATCCCGATGATATCAATCTTATTTCATTTTCACCGCCGGCATCGCTCATCGGAGACACAAAAAGACTCTAAGCTAACTTTAGTGACAGACTAACTTGAAACGAACTATACTTTAGGAGCAATGAAGGCTCGTGACTTTGCATATTATGTATTTTATCAGAGATCATCTAGTCATCATGAGTATAACTTATAAATTAATAGTAATTTAAATAAAAGAAAGCAATGATTCGAAAGTTGATATATATAATTTAAGATTTATTATATTAATAAACAGAAATAAATGTGTCTGATTAATTGTCAGACACCTAGCCTCATAAATATTAGATAATGACGGATTTTCATAAATAGGATTCTTTTTGATTTACACATAAGAATTCAGATTTTACAATAACTTTGCTTATATTTGCGGCGATGCCAATAATAAATACCTTACAGAATTAGCGCTATGAGAAATGTATTATTAAGATACTATTCCACCCCCAGAGAAACGAAAATAGCATTTAACCGATTTGAAAATGAATAGTTTAACAAAGGAATATTACATTTTTATAGAACATAATTATTAATTTAGTTTATACAGTGGCAGACATGTGGGACAGCTAATGAATATTTATATTAATGATAAGTTTGTCACAATGACATGCATCTTAGATGATGGGCATAGATGTCTGTTTAGCAAAATTACACTATGGCTTATGGATGTTCATGGGTTTACTAGAAATATAATGAAAGACAGTACGTGCATGGTGGCAGGTTTAGGTGGTCCAGTTATGGATCCTGGAGTGTGCTTCATGAAGTTTATTAGATGAGAATTACCGATTTTACTCTGCAAACGTTGGCAGGATCGGTTTAGAAACGAAGAGTGGTCGGCGATGCATTTATTGGGCTGGTTTTTCCAGAGCGATCCCCATAAAAGTACGCGCATACAACCGAATATGTCCCCAGGGTGGTTTTACAGCCTGGTTCAAGGACATTGAGAACGACGATGGGGCTCGACTTAGCGAATACCTCCATATAAGAGAAGCACGAATATATATATATAAAACGACGTGGCCTATATGCACGCAACGCTTGAGAATAATGAAGCATAAATAGCTTTATAGACTATCTTACTTATTTAATACCCATATATTATAGAATACTCTGCGTAATAGTAAGATTTAATCACTAAACAGGCATGGATGATAAATTTAACTAAATGAAGAATTTTAAGATATAAAGATTCCCCTTCCTTTTTATTTTAAGTTATTCATAACTCCCCACACATTTCATAAATGTCAATCTCGGTTAGCTTTTATAAAAGTAAATAAATTGATACATAAATAAATGGGATGGTGGTAATAGTTGGGATAAAATATAGATTTTATATATATGATACATTAAAAGTTAAAATAGCGCATTATTATTATTTAGAAAGAAAAATAAATATTTTTAGAAAAACAGATGTTGATCTGTTTTCTATAGCAAATTTTATAATTTAATGACTTAGTTTTTCCAAAATCGCGAACACCTGCACAGTGAATAAGACTTGTTTTTAATTAATTTACGTTCTTAATTACCCCGTAAGTAAAGGGTAGGAAAAATAGAAATAAAATATGTGTTAGCGATTTTGGAAATTATTATTGGCATTTTAAAGAAAACATAAATACATAAATATATTAAACTAGAATTATTTGTCGCATGGAAATAAAGGAAAGAAAACACATTAGAAGTGGCTTAATGAGGATCAGTTATATAGAGTGATATTATAGAAAGTTACATAATATGAAAACATTTAAATTTAGTATCAGAACAAAGCGTCAGGATTATAAAGAAGGCTGAATTTGATAATCAAGAGTGGCTAAAGTTCTTTTACCTTGATATCTGGAGTAGCAGTCCTTGATACGAATAATGTTCATCATCATTAGTGCACTAGATCTAGGGCTTAAATACGACATGATAGGTAGCATTTACTTTATCGGCAGACATTTAGAGTTCATAAGTACGGGATCCGGAGCTTCGTTATAGGAAAAGCATATTGGAACGAAGGGGAAGGTGAAATTTCCCCAACTAGCGGCATATTGGATGAAAATTTAAATTGACGTGGATTTGGTTTGGCATCATCATATTTTGGTTGTCTCTCCTCTATTTGGATTCAAATCCAGCAGTATTTATACTTCTATTTTGGTGATGTAGCATAGCAACTACTGCTGGACCTGAGGCATTTTAAGCACTTAACGTACAGCTAAAATTGACTGACCGGATCCTTTCTTATCTTGTAAGACTTTTGAAACAATGCAATTTTGTTATCAGTTTCTCGAACGATTGTTTTAAAATAAGTCTTATGATTTTAAAACAAGCTGGCATGGACAAAATTTCCACTAATGGGTTTATTTTACTATTACAAAATTGTAATCTTTTTACTTTTAACTAATTGGCTTTTCCGGGTAATTGTTTTAGAGAATTGCATCATTTCTGAATGCTAAATTAAATATAGAAAAATAATGAGTTTCATATATGATTTTAAATACAATTTATATATAACATAATTTTTAATGATTTGTCAGCAATCTCCTACACTGAAATATATATATTTATCCATTATGCATGCATACACATGAAAATAATAATAAATATTTATTTATTAAATGGTTTTAGATTGAGATATATAAATATCCACGTTATTTATGTTAAAATATTAAAGCAAAAGAAATATACGTACTAATAAATGTATATATACGTGCGTAAGGGTGGGTTTGAACATAGTTAGATGGTAGGAGATTGGATGTGGGCTGTGAAGCAGGATCTGAGCATCAGATCATCTGCTTCAGTATATACCACATGGAATTGTATGCAGGCAAAAAATCAAATTCTGATTGTTGCCTATGCTTTAGTATTCATGCTGTAGAGTCAGTAGTTTTGCCACATCTTGCATCACATTACTTTCAAGTCTATAACTAGCAAATGAGCTATATGCAAATAAATTATATCTCCGTGGGACAATAAATATAACAAGATAGCATCACTGGCTAGCATAAAGAATATAAACATCACTGGTGTACACAAAATATAAAATGAAGAGATGAAACTCATTTTATCATTGGTACAAACAGTAGCCTACAATTTCTAGTTTTACATAGACAAGAAGCTAATTGCTATGATGACAAATGCATATCCATCTTCTGGAAATGATTTGTTTTGTATCTTTTATTAGGATGAATCTTTTTCTTATAGATGAGTTGAGATTTGTTAACTTTTGGCGTACAAGATGAAAATGAAGATTTGTTACATGACTAGTTTTGGAGATTCTGAAGCTATGGATTATCTTAGATAAGAAGTATTACATATGGTTTGAATGAGAATTTTGTGAGGAATACGAAGAAATTATCAATGAAGATAAAATTTAAACTTAATTAATGATAAATTAGAAATTATGAACAAACAATAAAGTAATCATTATTTCGGATGTTGAAATTTCTTTTTTTTCCCTTATTTTTTTGTCTTAGCCTTGTTTTCCTTAGTTTTTCTGGTTTCTATCAATATAAAGCTTTTTGCTCTAACATTATTAACACTGATGTTATTGTGAAAACTGTGTCTCAAATCAGTTTTTTTAAAAATTCAATATGGCATCGGGACCATTAACTAGTTTTAAACTAGATTTTTTCCCTAGCTGACATAAATTTTAAACCACAGTTTAAGATTCTTTAAATTGATGAATGCTGTTTTAGCATGAAATGTTCATCTTGAAAGCCATTTGTTTTTTTAATATATCTATTCATATTGTAATGGTCAGCCAAGATATGCTTAAATTATTTACATTTATTTCATTGATTAAACTGACATTAAACATCAGGAAATAGGCCAGCATACACATTTTTTATACACATGTTTAAATAGTTTACTGTTAAGTGTGCTAAACATCAGGAAATAGGCCAGCATATATATTTTTTATACACATGTTTAAATAAATGGTAGTTTACTGTTAAGTGTGCTGTGGCTGTAGGCAAGGCTGCAGTACCATCAAGAACCCCCAAGAAGCCTGCAAATGATAAATTTCTATCTAAAAATCGCTGAAATGGACAAATTTAAATGCCTAAGGCAAAATAAATCGAACAAATCCTTCTAAAATTCAAATCAAATAAAAAAATTGAAGAAAACACTATAAAATTCGAATTACAAAAACAGAATTTGGTGAAAACAAACACACACACAGAATGAAGAATTCTATCCAAAAATTGCTGAAATCGACAAATTAAAATGCCTAAGGCAAAGTAAATCGAACAAATCCTTTTAAAATACAAATAAAAAAAAAAGGAAGAAAATACTATAAAATTTGAATTAGAAAAACAGAAATTGGTAAAAATACATCAAACGAACCCCCCCAGAATGAAGAATTATATCCAAAAATCGCTGAAATTGACAAATCCTTCTAAAATACAAATTAAAGCAAAAAATTAGATGAAAACGCTATAAAATTCAAATTACAAAAACTGGTGGATGGCAGGAATGGATAACATTTTTAAAAAAATTCCTCTGACTTTCAACACTATTACGTGGAGTGTAATAATTCACAAACTTTAATAACATATTAATACTTATTAAGTAATTAAATATAGATAACGAGCTCATAGCAATTTAAAAAATAAAAGTAGCTATAAATTACAAAAACAGAATTTGGTCTAATATATAAAACACAATCTCCCCGTACGATCAAAAATAAGTATGTTTCAAAAATATACTAAATATCATCAATATTTAAATAATAAACTGGTAATACATCATCTATTCGTCCACACCGCCTGATAGCGCTGTTTCTATGCTAAAGCACATAAATATGCTGTTTACAAGGCCGTTCATCTATTTTACGGCCTGTATACTGTTCAAACACTCACGATGTTGAAGTAAACTCTTCCCCAACATCTCTAGCATGTGAACATTATTATTATCGATGAGTATGGGACTTTATAGACATTAGTCTTGACTATTCGACAGCGTATGATATGAAGGTGTGTTTAGTTGTAATGACTAAAATTATATTAGAATGTTTTTTGGGGGGTTGTTAAATGTATTGTAATTGATGTGAGTTACTACAAATTGTAACTAATGATCAAACGCCCCTACTTTCATCCTCAGGTGTCCAAATGCATGAAATGAGGTGTGTAAATCATGATTTGGCAAATTTCACGATAGTCTCACACTTTTCGATACTTTATCGAGATCAAAAGAACAGTTCAATGGCAGATGATCATCCAGCGTTTCGATTTGTAGATTTGCCTACTACAGCAGATTCGGTGGCCTTTCTTCAACAGAGAAATATTCTCCTCACCAGAAGAACTGCGTTTGTGTTGTTTAATGAAAGTAAGGCGTAGTAAAACATCTCAAATGGAATGTGAATCGCACCAATGTCAATGAAGGTGTTCCATTCGTCATGGATTGTGGTTTGAGGACTGCCGAATGTCTTTTTTGAAAGCGTTACGGCTAATTTATTATTGGAGCCGGGATGAGCTTACAGTAAAGCATATTGCAGCCAAGTTAGAAATGTGTGAAAATGCAGTAAGGCATGTGACGATAGCTATTAGAGAACTCTGTCAAGAAAGCCTTGATTCTAGTCTATGTCGCCGAATCGATGGTCCAGTTATGACAGTATAAGTCGATGAGATGATGTTCTTATGCAGTCCATCCATGAGAACATCATGCCTGGTTCCAGCATCTATTCCAATTGCTGGAAAGGAGAACTTGTGAATTGGAGGATTCTGGATTTCACCACTTGACAGTAAATCACAAATACAATTTTGTGGACCCTGACACTGGCGAGCATACCCAGAACATTGAACGTCCTTGGGGTTCTCTTAAATAGTGAAACAAGCGAACACGAGGCACAAGAAGAAATCTTGATAACTATATAGCAGAATTTCTGTGGAGACGTCAGAAAAAAAAACCAAGATGTGTTCTGTGCCATCTTAGATGAGATGCATTTACTGCAGTGAAATGATCTATTTTTGTTATTCCTTTTTTTTTTTTGTTTTTTTGGGTTGTTTGTTTTTAAAACACATAAAAAAATATGTAAATACCCAAAATTTATTAAAAATATATAAATTAATTTTTGATGTATTTGTTTAGGAATAAAAACACGTTAAATGACCAAAAATAATAATAAAAAAGTTTGTTAAAAAACCAAAAAAAAAAAGACTTGATTAAAAAAAAAAGACCGGAGTCAAATTTTTTTAAACAAGAACTATATAAAAAAAAAGACGAATGTTTTAAAAAGCCTATTAAAAAAAAAAAAAATCCATTTATTTATTTTTAAAAAATATATACGTAAGACCTGTCCAAAAAAAAAAAACACAAAAAAGAAGTCCAAACAAAAAAAAAATAAAAATGCAAACATTACAAAATAAAAACAGCCCGGTAACGTTATATCTATTCGTTTTTGACTAGCAACAGCACCATCGGGCGGGGTGGATGAATAGATGATGTATTACCAATAAACTTTCAACATTTGCAAATATGCTTATGCAATCAAATTTCAAAGCAGCAATTTATATAAGCTAAAAAGCAACAAGATATTACACCGGAGAGCTTCTAATTGTCTTTCCCAAAAATTTATCAAATTAATTATTCTCTGCTTTAAAATTATGGCATATCATTTAAATATTATAAGTTTTTAAAATAGATTTAAAGATCTGCGTTAAAAAATAATATTGCCAATTTTCTTCCAAGCATTTGTACTAGGTACTTGATGTTTGCAGCATAAAAATCAATTAAAAAGAATGTTATTATTTTGAGCCTTATTGGAGTACAATTATTTAGAAAACAGATTGCAGCACATGGTGGTTATTTGGTGGTTTAAAAAATACAACAAAGATGGTAGAAATAAACAGCAGGATTTAGCAAACAATTATAGTAATAAGATAAGATATTTTACGGTAATATCTCCACACCAAAAGTCAATATCTTTATTTATATTATTCTATTTATTTCTATACTTAGCACTTTCGAAGGAATGAGGCCTTCATTTTCAAAGCTATTGATAGATAGTTCTAATAACGATGTTCAATTTATTTATTTATTTAAAACCAACAGATGCAAATTATTCAAATCAGGTCTGCCATTCCTTCGAGATTGCATAAAATGTGTCTCTTTTATTTAACGAGTTTGCATCTAAATTAATGAAATAAGGAGGCTTATTTTATTAATTTAGATGCAAACTTGTTAAATAAAAGAGACACATTTTACGCAATCTCGAAGGAATGGCAGACCTGATTTGAATAATTTGCATCCGTTGGTTTTAAATAAATAAATAAATTGAACATCGTTATTAGAACTATCTATCTATAGCTTTGAAAATGAAGGCCTCGTTCCTTCGAAAGCGCTAAGTATAGAAATAAATAGAATATAAATAAAGATATTGACTTTTGGTGTGGAGATATTACCGTAAAATATCTTATCTTATTACATATATAAACCACACATTGAGTTATTTAATAGTTACAAACAATAATAGTTCCACAAAAAATAAGCAAAAGGAAGGTTCCAATTTTTAGGCTTTCAGTGCAAAATTATTTAGAGAAACATTCAAATTTTGGGGTTATTGGAGCAAAATTATTTAGAGAAGCCTTTTGATGGCCATTGATGCACACTTTTTGAGAGAACAGAACACTTTTACTTTGGAAAAACTCCACTGTCTCATGTTCCTTCTTTGGGATATCCTAAATTTTTACCATTTTGAGTAAAAAAAGATTACCGAAAAAATGCTACTTAAATTTCAGCGCGGATTTTTGAAATGTTGCCTGAAAGTTTGTGCATGTTTAATGTTGTATTCATCTGCGTAAAAAAATCCATATTAACTCCGTGCGTAAAAAAATTCATATTAACCCTGTCAAAAAATATAAATAATCCCAACAACTTCTATTTCTAACAGTACAAAATATTTAATATGTCACAATAAAACTAAGCAGGTATTTCAAAAGACTAGTTCAGTTACATTTTGATTAAATTTGTCAGCTCAAGAAATTATATTTTTCATGTGAAAAGTCGATTACATCTCATTTCATTTTGAAAATACAAACTATGATATGTAATAGAGATTATGTTTCTCTTTTTAAATCTTTAATTGGTATATGTGTATGGATTTAATTCAATATTTTCCTAAGAATCTCATATAACATACATATATAATGAAGCAACTATTTACCCCAGTTTCTAACTTTTGCATGTAGGTTAAATGTTAATTTTAAAAATATATTTTGTTTAGAGTGAAACTAAATGCAATCTACACAATGCCATTTTCTATTCACTTGGGGATCGCCTTTGTTGAGCTAAGTTAAAAAGTTTAACAATAGAAAGCTACATTTTATAATTTTAAAGAAGAGTTATAAAAGCTAATGAATTTTTAATTAATTTTATTTTTTGATAGCTAATGGATTTTTATGCTGCAAATAACCTTTTTACCTATTTTTTGCAGAACTATAATTGTTTGCTAAAGCCTGCTGTTAATTTCTGCAATCTTTGTTGTATTTTTTAAACCATTAAATAACCACAATGTGCTGCAATCTGTTTTCTAAATAATTGTACTCCAATAAGGCTCAAAATAATGTTCTTTTTATTGAATTTTTATGCTGCAAACATCAAGTGCCTACTACAAATGCTTGAAAGAAAATTGGTAATATTATTTTTTTACCACATATCTCTATATATCTAGTTTAAAAACATAATATTTAAATGATATGCCATAATTTCAAAGCAGAGAATAATTAATTAATTTGATAAATTTTTGGAAAAGACAATTGGCAGCTTTCCGGTGTAATGTTCTTATTGCTTTTTAGCTTATATAAATCACTGCTTTGAAATCTGAATACACAGGCATATTTGCAATGGTTGAAAGTCTTTATTTTTTAAATATTGATGAAATTTAGTATATTTTTGAGTACTTATTTTTGATCGTACAGGGAGGTTGTGTTTTATATATTAAACCAAATTCTGTTTTTGTAATTTATAACTACTTTTATTTTTTAAATAGCTAAGAGCTCGTTATCTATATTTAATTACTCTTTTATTAAGATTTGTGAATCAAGTCAGGAATTTTTTTTTAAATGTTATCCATTCTAGCCATTAATGAAGCACCGTCAAGCATTAATGAGGCTTTGTTAATTTTTTGAGTTTTTGTAATTCGAATTTTATAGCGTTTTCTTCCAATTTTTTTTTAATTTGTATTTTAGATGGATTTGTTCGATTTACTTTGCCTTAGGTGTTTTAATTTGTCAATTTCAGTTATTCTTCATTCTGGGGGGGGGGGGCGTTTTCACCGAATTCTGTTTTTCTAATTCAAATTTTATAGCGTTTTCTTCGATTTTTTTTTAATTTGTATTTTAGAAGGATTTGTTTGATTTATTTTGACTTATGTGTTTTAATTTGTCGATTTCAATGATTCTTGGGGGTTCTTGATGGTACTGCAGCATTGCCTAGCAGCCACAGTACACCTAACAGTAAACTACCAAATAATTTTTGATATTTTCTTTAATATGCTGCTGATGATCACTACACAGCCACCGTTTGCAATACGAGATTAGATTCTGCAAAACAAATTAAACTTAATGAAATTGACCTGCAGATCAGACAATATTATATATAAAGAAGTTAACAAACTTAAACTAATAACAGTAGTTTATTACAAAATATTACGACTATCAGACAAAATATAATTTTCTCTTTTTTTAAAATAAATAAAATCATTTCTCAAATCTTTTTTTTCAGTTCACATGCATGGTGAAAAACAAGTTATTTATATAGTATCCAAGGAATATTTAGATTAATTTTAAAACTTTAATCTTCCAATTAAATTTTAAAATGCAACTTTTTTTTATGATCAAGCACATTTGCCATAGAGTAAATCCCTGGTCTTTAATACACCCCAAATATAATCATATGTATGGCCAACCCTACAAATAAAACATTTATTTATCAGAAGTTTCATAGCAGTCACACACATCTGTCTATTGTGAGATAATTATAATTAATACATCTTTTTTAGAATAACTAAGTGGATAATTTAGGTCTGAACCCTGATTTAACACAAGTTAATTACATGAAGTGGGTCTTGAAATCTGATCCCGATTTACTAATAATATTCCTTGATTAACTTAAGTCATTTGGATCTAAACCCAAAATTTATAGAAATGTGAGAAAATCCACCATATCGATATTGTATGCAATAAGCCATTCAACAATGATTTAACAATTGAATATATATAAGTTCTAATATACATAAAATTTCTCTGACAGTAATCAAAGAGGGCTAATTCACATACAAATGGACTCGATCAAATTTCAAAATAAGCTTTAACTTAAAATACTACTAATTATATTACATACTTATTTCTTCTTTTCCCTCTACTTAGATATTTTAACTATTTTACAAGCATGAACATTTTCTTTAAAGAGAATATATATACTGTACCAGTCGATCTCCTACCTTGCAAATTCATTCTGAGTGCATGCATTGAACATGAAATGAACGTGACACAACAAGGTAAAACATCGATAACACTTAGATATTATTTAATGTTTGAAGTATCTAATCAAGCTTCTAGAGAAAAGAAAGCAGAACCAGAATCGACCACTCTAAGCCCTCCTTTATTAGGTTTTTATTAACACGCTTAAAGATATCCAAATATTAGCATTAGCAAACCATTGAAGGCTTAATTCAACTTTAACCGTTACATGCCAATCCGAGGAAGGAATCATTCCCCTCCCAGGATATGCTTCCACTATTAATCAAAGAATTTATTTATAAACAAGACACACAAAAAATAAATGGATACCTACAAACAATAAAGACTTAACCCCTGATAAAGTTATATCCCATGGCTAATTCAGTCTACTCTTTATCTCAGGTATATCTCTGTTTCAGTATTTCGGAAAATAAATTATTGAATAAATATGCCATCAGTTAATTTTCAAATAAGAGAATATATCTTTATTAACTCCAACAATTATCAACAATATTACATACATGAATAAAAACAACACAAGTGAAACAAATCAAAATATTAAATAAAGGCAAATATATGGAGTGGTCTGAGTTTTCCCACCCACACACTTGTGTATTAGGTGTAATATCATCAAATACAATATATAAAAAAAATATGTTAGCGGTAGTACATGTATGTTTATTTAAATTAATATTAGGGTATCCTGCACGTAGCAGACAGAATATAAAATATAGTTATATACATCCACCAGCTGACTAAAATGAATCTATGTTAGTAAGTTCATTTCCCACATGTTCCTTACAATTAGTATAGGAGTAATATATATCAATATATACACAATAATAAACAAAAATATAGATAAATAAAAAAAATAAATACTTAAAATAGAAAAATAAATAATTAAGTCAACATAAAATAAACACAATAACTTATGTTCCCCGAAGACTTCATCCCTCTTCTGTAGCTGTAGTTTCTGAGTGTTCTATATAAATCTGCTGGGCAGGTGGTTAGGGCTTTATTTTAATGGCGTGTCAGCAAGTTGGTCTTCATTATTACCATCAACTAGAGCTTACGATGTTACATTGATGCAATTGGAATGGAGTGGGATGGGTACACCAATGTGGCTTCTACCTTGTAATTATTTTAAAGACACACATAGGCAGCATTTTATTCGATTAGCCTTTATTTTTCTTTGTTTGCTTAGAACTATATCTTCTCTCTGGTTTGCAGGAACCCTGCTTCATTTTCAAATTCAGCTTACTCGGCAATTATAATGTAAATTATCACAGACTTCACAAACTACAGCTGGATTATTGCTTACAGCTTTTAGAAATGAAATTGCAAAGACTGTTTATATAGATTGGTTCCAGCTTGGACGGATCTTCGCAACTGCATTTCTTTGGTATATATCTATAGCCTCGGTTCTGGCAGAATTAATTTCGACTTTCCATAAATCAGTAAATAATTATTCTTCTGACTTCTCTGCTTGATAGCTAAATCCATGCAAGACAAGCTTAACTTCTCCAAAGTTCTTTCATTTTTCCTCAACTCAACTCGAATCCGCTCAACCTAGATCCAGTCGGTTTGTTTTCTTCTTCTCTCCTTTTACACCCCTGAATAAGTTTATATATTTCACTTATTACATTTTTATATTCTAGTACCCCTCTGAGAATTATTGCAACAGATGATTTCCAGTTACTGGCTCATGTGCTTGAACAATACACATAGCTTTGTTTATTTATTTATTTTAATTAATTAATATAATTTAATTACTGACTTTGGTCTTGAAAGAATTTTATCTTTAATTTATCTTTGGCTACTCAGACCACTCATTTGCTAGTTGTTAATGTAAAGCATGTATACACAATAAAAAAAAAAATTGCTTTAGCATCTTTTTTTTTTTTGACAAAATTCCAATTAAAATATATGCCCACAATAGAATTTAAAATTTTCTCTATTTTTTGGAATTTCTTTGTTACAGAAAACCAAAAATACCAAGCTGAGTGACCACTAATGCATTAACTCTTTTTTTTTCTTTTTTTTTAAAGATATAGTAAACAATGGGTTGTTGATTCACCTATGGCATTTGCAGAAAAACTGATTAACACAAAAAAGAAAAATTTCAAAAGTAAAATAAAATATACAAATGTTGGGACGCTGAAAATTAATTTAGCTCTCCCATTTATATGTGTTCTGCGTCATAAACATTTCCCAGAATAAAATTACACCTCCCCCACCATATTTGCATGTATATATAAAAAAAAATAGAGACCCACAAAATAATGAATTACAATAAAAAAAAAATATGACAATTTATTGTACGCAGATACAATACCATTAAATGCGTAACATTATTATTCACATTTTTTTTAATATCTAGTTTGGAGGGGGGGGGAGAGAAAAATATATATCTACACAGACCAATCTCCATTATTACGTGTTATATATACGAAAATAGTTATTCTTATATGTTTGAACTGTAGCTATGATTACAGCCATCTTGGGTCTAGTCATTTTAGACTCTTCAGCATAATAACTTTGATTATTTGTCTGACAATTTCACATTAAAGATAATTTTTTAAAAAAATATTAACAAACTGGAACATATTGAAACAGTATGATTTCATCGTCATACGTTTCACCGATTCTAGAAATCAGTAGCCTTCATTTCCCTAGTTCAAACCCTAAAGGTACACATATATATAACAATACTTGGGAATTTAACATGTATAAAAACGTATATTTACACGTATACGTGTGTAATTGTATATGCACACACGTTTGCTATAATTGTATATATTTTGTAATAATTTTATTTGCTAAAAAAATGGTATATTCACATCTGAATGATATTATCGTTATGTAACGTACACACCTTATAATTTTATAAATATTCATCTTATGATTTTAAATAATTGAATTGGTTTCAAGCTGGAAAAATTGTAATAGATAAGAACAGAATTCTCTAAAGTATTTCAAACTGGCTTTAGAGTACCCAATTACTTAACCATGTAGAGCAACTAAAAACAAAGGTGGATGCCTCACGTCTAGGATAAAACGCTAGCAGCTTAAATCTCTTTCAGTAAAAGAAAAGGAGAAGCAATCCAATGTTTAAAAAAAGAACTTTACCAATCTCATGAGACACCGCCGGTACAAATCCAGATTTTAGGATTCTTAATAAAATAAAAGTTGGACAATTAAACCTGCACTGAAATCCAGATTGGAACTGGAATCTGAGAAAAATAAAAGGAACAATGAATAAACCTGAAATCAATCAACCGATTCGTCTGAAGCTGATGCAATTAAGACTTCTTGGATTTTAATGTCTAAAAATAAAGATTGTGAATGAACTGTAAAAGGGGGGGTTAAAAAAGTATAAAAAAGGCAGTTGAAAGAAAATTGTCATCCATTTTGCTTTACTCGTGTTTCAACATATATCCAGGCAGCAGGCCCAGTTTCTACCATGCAAATAATTGGCTAGAAAAGCAAAGGCCATCTTCCCGATGGTCAAGAACCGTTTTATGGAGCCCGGAGATCCAAACCACAGCCCTACTTAAAGAATAGCCCAACGATGAACCAGCAGATAAATCAGTCCATGCGTGTATTTCATACTTTCAAGCTGCAAGCCTCCAGATAAATAACCGGTAACCACTTCTCAATCAAACTAAATCTAAAAGCTATAGCCATCTATAAATCTTTCCTAAAGCTAGCTATATAATAAGTAATGTGCACAAACTCTTCCATTCAAATCTTATAAATTAATCACACTATGTTTAAAAGGTGTATCCTCTCTTAAAGTAATTAACTGTATTAGATAAACGTATCTCAAGCTGTATAATTTAAAATACTTTAAAAGTTAATGTAAATCTTGCCTGATCACAAATTCTTAAATCTCTGTTTTAAATTCAACTTATAAAAGCTTATTTGCCTTATTATTTTCTCTATTTGCGTCTATACTTTTGCATCTATATATATATTTTGTTAAAATGCATTTATTGATTTATGCTTTGCCTTCGGAACAGACTATTGATTATTATAACTTAAAGAGACGTTTTGTTCTCCAGTAAAATAATTATGCTGTTTGGCATATCTATAGATGGTCTCTGGTCCGAAACCTACTTTGATGTATTATTTGAACTGCTATGCGTAGCTTAAATTCACATATGTTGCTTATTAAAAGGTTTGTTTGGTTAAATAAGAGAGAGTGATAATTTAAGGCATATTCAGTAGTTAGCCAAGTTTAAGCCCCAGATATGCTTTAGACCCCCTTAATGTAATTGCATATAATATGTAGTTAATTAATAAACTAGACCAATTTTAATAAAGTCCTCTTTAGCACAATTTCAGTGTTTATTTAACTAACTGGCGTAGGGTAGTTTGCAGAAGAAACTATAGATTTCGCACTTTACTAGTTGTTATAATTAAGATTCCAAAGGCGTTGTGAATGAGTTTTTACGAAGCACTGAGGTGCATTCCGCCTGGCTATCATATAATTGTTAAGATAAGATTAGGTTTTAAGGGCTATCTTATCATCCTTAGTTCGGACAGTCTTCTCTTGAATGGGATAGTGATTTTAAGGGTCATTCCCATTTCCTCCTTTAAAAACTGGAACACCGGAATCCAGCATCTTATATCGTGGCTGTTCGAGCATCCGAACTAAAAGTTCATGTATAGCAGGCGAGCGGTATCTGAGAACCGAGTAAACGTTACTGAATCTCATGAGTAAAAGCACATTCAAGCCGCATCTGATATAATTTGCATAGCGCCGTAGCCTCAGAAGTTATGCTACAAAACGCCAGTTCATCTGCTGTATATTAATTGTTCAGCATTGATCTGAACCTAAGATCTAGTTTATCTAAGAATATCTACATAAAGAGCACATTGACTGCTCCTCACGTATTGATAAATTTAAGTACACATTGTATAAAGTTCCCACTCTCTTAGAGTTTAACCCTTAACATACTGAGTAGGAATGGCAGAACATAATTTAGACATCAGTATAGACGTAAAATAATTATTAACGTATAAACGATATAATAGAATAATGATCGTTAAGTAATTGATTACAGAACGTGTAGTTCGTATTTTCACCATCCCACCTGCGAGTGGAATATTCAGTATATTTAATTGTTATTGTTTGTGTTTTGTCAATATTAAATAATTTTAAAATCTATTAACGTTTGCAGTATTATTCACTTTATTTATATTAAACCACCATCCATAATGATTTTATATGCATGAGATAATCAGCCATAGGTTGTGTGAGTGTGTTTGGTTAAGTTATAAAACATTTAGTTAAATATCCCCGAGTCTCTCGTTTTACCCTTTGCTATTGCTGGCGCGGAAATTGAGAGATTACGAGTGTAGCCTCATATATGTCATTCATAAGGTAGTAAGTCAGGGAGTGTTGGTGAAGGAGCTGAGGTGCGGTCAGATTTGGTCTCAAACCCTCATCTAGATCAGCCTTGGTATAATTTACCAAAACTCTGGATTTTGTTGCGTGGATGTTCAAATATGACTGTTACATAGTATTTTTTTTTTTTTCCGGGAATGTCGCGCCAACTGGGGCCTTCGAATATAAACCTACATACCTGAGAGGGGATGTTAACATAGATTTTTTTTTATATCATTCGTTATATATGTGTAGATTTTTTTTTTTCCGAATATGAACGCCAAACGTGGAGTTTCGTTAATTTTCTCCACGCCCTGAAATAGATGCGTGTTGAGGGAAGGGGGAGAAGGGAAAAGATAGATATATAAATTTTTTCACAGATATAGACGCACAAATCATAGATTTATGTTGAAAGTTCAATTTTATATTTTGTCTAATTATATTTTATATTTACGATATACATAGAATTTTTATATCTATATATGTATAATGCACGCATTGGTAGTGAAAATTTTATTTTGTCTAAGAGAAACGTTCGATTATTATATTTTGATATTTTATTGATTTTTTTTTTGATTGATTGTTATTTAAAGGCAGTGGCAATTAATTTCAAATTTTATCAATTTTATATATATGTGAGTGAAAAAGTAAAATGTCGTTTAGAGTATAGAATTCGTAAAAAGATTTCTAAACGCCAACGCAAATGTTAAAATCAGTAGTACTGCCGCAAGTAATTTCGCCTTTTGTCAAGTATATATATGCGTGTGAAAAATAAAGTTTTGTTTTAGATCATATGATTTGTAATATTTCTAAACATAAATGCTAAAATCGGCAGGTAGCAGGAAAGATTTTTTTTTAAAAAGATTATTTTATATGTGCGTATTGATAATAAACTTTTTTCCCAATTGTAATTAAAAGCAATAACTAAATAGGAAAGAGAAATTTTTACATTATTTTATATATGTAGTGATAATGGATTTTTCCAATTGTAATTAAAAGATGTAAATAAATAAGAAAGCAGTCTTTTTTTTTTTGTTGAAATAATTTATATATATACGCGTGTCGAGAATAGTTTTAATAGTTAAATAGGAAGAATTTTTTTTGAAATATTTTATACATATATACGCGTGTTGATGGTAAATTTTTTTGTTTGTCACAAAAGGACATTCAATTGTGATTAAAGACAGTGACTGAGATTGATTTCGAATTTTATACGCAAGTAAAACGTTTTGAAATATTTTATATGTATGCGTGTCAATAGTAAATTTTTTTTTTTTGCCACAAAAGAGCGGTCAATTATGATCGAAAGTAGTGACTAAAATTGTTCTAATTTTATCCACAGTTGTATATATATGTGTGGGTGAAAAATGTAAATTTCTAGTCTATGTTATGTGTTGTATAACACACTTTCTCAAATCAAATTCGCTAGAGTTGGAATGTAAACACACTGTGGCTGATAAAAATTATTTTTGTAATGAGAAATAAACGAAAAATTTTAAATTTTGTTATATAAACAGCAATGCATATTGTGAGGTCCAATACCGTTTATAGATAGATACGGGTATCTCATCCACTGGCAACTGGCGCCCGGGCTCTTAAATAGCTGAGAGTTTCTCATATAAATTTGTTGTCAGGGTGAAACAATTGAAAGGACTCACTGTTGGGAAGTTGGTTGGTGATTCAATTGTACTAGAGTGAATAAACAAACGATCAGGCAAGATTGTTCTATATATATGTGTGTACTTAAAAGGAGAATGAAGTTCAAAAAAAAAAAAAGCAATCATAGTTAAAAAGAAATAGTGATGGCAGCTCTGCAGTGTTGGAAAGAAAACACAGTGGAAGACAGGCATGGGTAAGAACAATTTCATTATTATTAGTAAAAATTTTTTGGTTGTTGTTTTAATCTCATAGGTTAGAAGGGCTTGCTTCAGTTCTAGGTAGTTACTAGTGGTAGGGCAGAATCCATAGACGATCTTTTCATTGGGGAGGATGGCAATGCGCTGTTGAGAATAAATTAGAGTACATTTAGCAAATTTCTCTAAAATGGGTCTCAGTCCAGAAGAGAAGAAATTGTTAACCACCCTATTTAGCAGGATAGAACAAAGAGACAGGGAAAGAGACAAGGAAAGAGAAAGAAGAGACAGGGAAAGAGAAAAAAAAGACAGGGAAAGAGACAAGGAAAGAGAAAGAAGAGACAGGGAAAGAGAAAAAAAGACAGGGAAAGAGACAAGGAAAGAGAAAGAAGAGACAGGGAAAGAGAAAGAAGAGACAGGGAAAGAGACAAGGAGAGAGAAAAAAGGGAGAAAGAGAGAGATGATAGGTTATATGCCATATGGAGGGAGAGAAAAGAAAGGGACCAAAAGATTAAGAAGGAAAAGGAAGCCAGGGACAAGGTAGCCAAGCAGGAACAGGAGAGACTATCAAAAGCTAGAGAAGAGAGTAGAGTTACTGAGAAAGACAAAGAAGCTGTAATATGGTATCCAGAAGAGGTTGAACTAAGAGAAACTAAGGGTGAAATGGTGGAAGAAGTTGTAGAGATAGGTAGAGAAACTGAGAACAAGGAGAGTAACCATGAGGATGTCGATACAGAGGAAATAGAAAAGACAGAATCTCCTTTTGAAATAAGATCGAAAGAGCAAAGAAGTGAGTCAGGGGTTGTAGAAGAAATGTTGCAAGTTAGTATGCAAAAAGAGATGTGGGGAATGAGTGAAAAAAATAATTTAGTGGAGGAACATGTTAAAACAGAAAGGAAGCCAGAGGATAGCATTGAGATAAAGCAAGTTGAAGGAACTTTAGAAGTTTCAACCAAAGATATTTCAGGGGAATCACAGGTTGAAAATCCTATTACTGATAAAGCAAAATTCGAGGTTATTAAAAAGGAAGAAATTGAAATTATGAAGAGTGATATGGAAATTGCCAATCCACCTTCAGGAAAGCTGCTAATTGTGGAATATATCTCTAAAACTGCAAAAGAAGAGGTAGTATATACAGAAGTCAAGACAGACATAGTATTAAACACCGAAAAGGAATGTAAAATGGACGTGAAGGTAGTAGAAGACTCCAAAATAGTTGTAGGGATTGAGGGGTTTAACTTTGATATAAAAACTGAGGAAGAGTTAAGACTTGAGGAAGAAACTGTAGAAGAGTTTAAAAGGGATACAAAGACTGCTGAGGTGTCGCAAGCTGATTTAATAAAATCTAAAATTGATGTAAATTTTATAACAGAGTCCAACATCAGTGGTGAGATCATGGAAAAATATAAAATCGATGCTGTGAATATTGATAATTGTAATATCAATAGGGAGATATCAGAAGATTCAAAAATCTATTCAGAGACTGAAATTGATATCGAAAACATGGAAGAGATGAAACCTGATGAAATCATGCAGAGATCTTTTGAACAACAAAAGATAGTTCAGAACATTGAGGACTCTATAGATATGGAAGCAAATGATGTAGAATACAAAGTAAATCCTCTTTCGACCTCATCGAATCATGTGATTGCTATTGAAGAAATTAAGCCAAAATCTTACCCAGAAGTACTAAAACTAAAGGCAATTGAGGTTACCGAAACTTGCATAAATAGGAAGGTTTTAGAAGACAGACCTTTCTCAGAAATTTCCAAAATGAATAAGTTTGATCGAGGGGCAGAAGATAGTGGAGCTAAGTCTGAGATCAAGGCCTGGGGGGGATGGAGTGATTTTTGATGGTGAGAGTAGCCCAGATACTGCCAGAACCCAAATGGGAAAGACAGGGTGGAAAAGGAAGAGGAGAAAAGATACTTACGTCTGTAGTAGGAGAAAATCATATGGTTCGAATATGAGAAAGCGGATAAGGTTTCGAGGAACAAGGTTTCGAGAGATTAATGATAATGTTCCAAAGAATAAGGTTGCAAAGCTGACAAGGTTTCTAATGGTTAGAGCCAAAGGTGAAATAGACTGTAAAATAAACACCCCAGATGCATCGGGAATAGTTAATAGCTAAGGATCTAGTTCACATTTTACCAGTAAAAATATATATAGGTATGGTGATAAGCCTATTGGTAGAGGTAGTTTTTTTTTTATATATGGTTTTTTTTTTTTATTATTGTTATTATGTGGTAGCATATTTAGTAGATGTAGAGGAATGATTATATATATAAATAGGTAAAAGTAAGGCATAGGTATATTTTATCCATATGAACAATGAGGTATGTAGTGAGAAATGGATTAGATTTTAGAGTGAAAGAATTCATTGGTTTGTCATGTGTTTTTTTTTTTTTTTTGTACTGAGTAGACCAAAGTTAGGATGGGAGGTGCTGATACAACGTGAGAAATAAATTTCATAAATCTTATACACAGAAAATGACTTATGATTGCTCATTTAAATAATAAGTAAATTCATATTTTTTTATTGTTTTTTTTGTTTCCGGACTTCACTGATATGAAACAGTATGATTTCATCGTCATACGTTTCACCGATTCTAGAAATCAGTAGCCTTCATTTCCCTAGTTCAAACCCTAAAGGTACACATATATATAACAATACTTGGGAATTTAACATGTATAAAAACGTATATTTACACGTATATGTGTGTAATTGTATATGCACACACGTTTGCTATAATTGTATATATTTTGTAATAATTTTATTTGCTAAAAAAATGGTATATTCACATCTGAATGATATTATCGTTATGTAACGTACACACCTTATAATTTTATAAATATTCATCTTATGATTTTAAATAATTGAATTGGTTCCAAGCTGGAAAAATTGTAATAGATAAGAACAGAATTCTCTAAAGTATTTCAAACTGGCTTTAGAGTACCCAATTACTTAACCATGTAGAGCAACTAAAAACAAAGGTGGATGCCTCATGTCTAGGATAAAACGCTAGCAGCTTAAATCTCTTTCAGTAAAAGAAAAGGAGAAGCAATCCAATGTTTAAAAAAAGAACTTTACCAATCTCATGAGACACCGCTGGTACAAATCCAGATTTTAGGATTCTTAATAAAATAAAAGTTGGACAATTAAACCTGCACTGAAATCCAGATTGGAACTGGAATCTGAGAAAAATAAAAGGAACAATGAATAAACCTGAAATCAATCAACCGATTCGTCTGAAGCTGATGCAATTAAGACTTCTTGGATTTTAATGTCTAAAAATAAAGATTGTGAATGAACTGTAAAAGGGGGGGGTTAAAAAAGTATAAAAAAGGCAGTTGAAAGAAAATTGTCATCCATTTTGCTTTACTCGTGTTTCAACATATATCCAGGCAGCAGGCCCAGTTTCTACCATGCAAATAATTGGCTAGAAAAGCAAAGGCCATCTTCCCGATGGTCAAGAACCGTTTTATGGAGCCCGGAGATCCAAACCACAGCCCTACTTAAAGAATAGCCCAACGATGAACCAGCAGATAAATCAGTCCATGCGTGTATTTCATACTTTCAAGCTGCAAGCCTCCAGATAAATAACCGGTAACCACTTCTCAATCAAACTAAATCTAAAAGCTATAGCCATCTATAAATCTTTCCTAAAGCTAGCTATATAATAAGTAATGTGCACAAACTCTTCCATTCAAATCTTATAAATTAATCACACTATGTTTAAAAGGTGTATCCTCTCTTAAAGTAATTAACTGTATTAGATAAACGTATCTCAAGCTGTATAATTTAAAATACTTTAAAAGTTAATGTAAATCTTGCCTGATCACAAATTCTTAAATCTCTGTTTTAAATTCAACTTATAAAAGCTTATTTGCCTTATTATTTTCTCTATTTGCGTCTATACTTTTGCATCTATATATATATTTTGTTAAAATGCATTTATTGATTTATGCTTTGCCTTCGGAGCAGAGTCTATTGATTATTATAACTTAAAGAGACGTTTTGTTCTCCAGTAAAATAATTATGCTGTTTGGCATATCTATAGATGGTCTCTGGTCCAAAACCTACTTTGATGTATTATTTGAACTGCTATGCGTAGCTTAAATTCACATATGTTGCTTATTAAAAGGTTTGTTTGGTTAAATAAGAGAGAGTGATAATTTAAGGCATATTCAGTAGTTAGCCAAGTTTAAGCCCCAGATATGCTTTAGACCCCCTTAATGTAATTGCATATAATATGTAGTTAATTAATAAACTAGACCAATTTTAATAAAGTCCTCTTTAGCACAATTTCAGTGTTTATTTAACTAACTGGCGTAGGGTAGTTTGCAGAAGAAACTATAGATTTCGCGCTTTACTAGTTGTTATAATTAAGATTCCAAAGGCGTTGTGAATGAGTTTTTACGAAGCACTGAGGTGCATTCCACCTGGCTATCATATAATTGTTAAGATAAGATTAGGTTTTAAGGGCTATCTTATCATCCTTAGTTCGGACAGCCTTCTCTTGAATGGGATAGTGATTTTAAGGGTCATTCCCATTTCCTCCTTTAAAAACTGGAACACCGGAATCCAGCATCTTATATCGTGGCTGTTCGAGCATCCGAACTAAAAGTTCATGTATAGCAGGCGAGCGGTATCTGAGAACCGAGTAAACGTTACTGAATCTCATGAGTAAAAGCACATTCAAGCCGCATCTGATGTAATTTGCATAGCGCCGTAGCCTCAGAAGTTATGCTACAAAACGCCAGTTCATCTGCTGTATATTAATTGTTCAGCATTGATCTGAACCTAAGATCTAGTTTATCTAAGAATATCTACATAAAGAGCACATTGACTGCTCCTCACGTATTGATAAATTTAAGTACACATTGTATAAAGTTCCCACTCTCTTAGAGTTTAACCCTTAACATACTGAGTAGGAATGGCAGAACATAATTTAGACATCAGTATAGACGTAAAATAATTATTAACGTATAAACGATATAATAGAATAATGATCGTTAAGTAATTGATTACAGAACGTGTAGTTCGTATTTTCACCATCCCACCTGCGAGTGGAATATTCAGTATATTTAATTGTTATTGTTTGTGTTTTGTCAATATTAAATAATTTTAAAATCTATTAACGTTTGCAGTATTATTCACTTTATTTATATTAAACCACCATCCATAATGATTTTATATGCATGAGATAATCAGCCATAGGTTGTGTGAGTGTGTTTGGTTAAGTTATAAAACATTTAGTTAAATATCCCCGAGTCTCTCGTTTTAACCTTTGCTATTGCCGGCGCGGAAATTGAGAGATTACGAGTGTAGCCTCATATATGTCATTCATAAGGTAGTAAGTCAGGGAGTGTTGGTGAAGGAGCTGAGGTGCGGTCAGATTTGGTCTCAAACCCTCATCTAGATCAGCCTTGGTATAATTTACCAAAACTCTGGATTTTGTTGCGTGGATGTTCAAATATGACTGTTACAATATATATAGTAAATACAAGTTGGAGCAAATTTCTTTTATACTTTTTTTTGCAACTTTAGTTGGTTTAAAACTCAACTAACACTTTTTAAAAAAAAAA
Organism: Epiperipatus broadwayi; assembly: GCA_028023455.1. Classification (NCBI taxonomy): domain Eukaryota; kingdom Metazoa; phylum Onychophora; class Udeonychophora; order Euonychophora; family Peripatidae; genus Epiperipatus; species Epiperipatus broadwayi. The sequence continues at coordinate 1,039,569 of JAQFVV010012693.1, forward strand.
TCACTTCCTGTTTTAATCAATCAATAACATAACATATAGTTTGTTAAAACTAAATATATACTAAAATAAAACTTAAAATGGTTAATATGCTAGAATAACATACTAAACAATTTTTTTTTTATTAATGAAGCAGAAATTCTATAGCTGAAGTTTGATTTTTCTCATGATGGCAAATATTAATTGATTCCATTTGTAAGTTGCCATAATGTCCTTTAACAATCTCCCATCTTAGAATTTTAAACTATAAGCATTGTTTCTTTATTTTAATTAGAGATTCTTTCAAATATATAGCTTGATCATGTCTGTCAGAGATTGAGGGTAGATTTCAGCAGTTGGCAGTTTTCCTTTTTTCTACTTAGTCATCATAGTAATGTTCATGCAGCTTGATTAAAGTGAGAATCCAGATTGCATTGTAGCTTGACTAAAGTATAAATCCAGACTATATTGTAACTTGATTAAAATATTAATCTAGATTGCTCCTTTCAAGAAAAACTGACCATATATAGTTTTTGATGTCTTGCTTTTAATATCCCTGGATCTTGTTTTCACACTTTCATTTTGTTTTTAACACCTTTAATAATATCTTATTTTGATACTTTTATGACCTGATTTTATTTTAATTACAAAAAATTTAAAAAACTTTCATTATTTAATGAACTTGCAAAACACTATAATTATTAAATTGCATGAATTTTCCCTTGTTTTCAAATCTCATACAAAACTAGCAATCTTTTTTTTATTAACTTATTTTTAATTTAATTATTTAAAATCTATTTCTTAACTGAACTGTTTTGCAATACATTCCTTAAATTCTTTGATAAAAAAAAGTTTTCATATAATTTATGTAATTTACAAAGTTTTCTTAAATTTAAATATTTTTAACTAATCTATTATGTTATTTTAAAATGTGACATTTAACAATTTGTTCTAACATTTGCATATTACCTATTTTATTTTAAACCAATTTCTATTTTATATATTTAAAAATGTCTGAATGCTATACTATATTAGCATCCCCCACAACCCTGAAAAACTGCTCGCAACTATGTGGAAGACCTCATGACTCCAGTGAAATGAATAAGACAATATTCGTTTAAACATATTTCAAAAATGAATTACAGATTGGAGATTTCAAATATATCTTAAAAAGATACATTCTAACAAAACTTTCAATAATTAATCAAATGAAATAAAGATTTGGAAATTATTAAAATATTACTGATAAATAATTATGAGAAAACATGATATTTTATTTTATTTTTGCTGCTGTTCATGAGAATAAATTATTTCTTTGTTTATTATTGAGCAGAATCAGAAATAAAATTAATCTGTACATTATTGATATTTTAATAAATAATTTTTCTTTTATTAAGGAAAAAACCAAATCATTAAAATCTAAATAGTATTAACATATATATCAAAGGATAAACTAACAACTTAAATGACAATGCTTGATTTTCAGCTATAAACATATTTGTAAGATTATATGAAAATATTTTTTAAAAATCAAGTAAATAATTTTACATTTATTATAATTTATCAGAAATACCGTGAATTAATTTGAAAGTCTACATTTATCTGTCCAGCATAATATTTAATTATTATATGCAATTTATTTTATAAATAAATGAAAACCTCAAATGCTAATGGTTCCTGGATAGATTCTCAAAAAAGTAAAATAATAATAATCAATTGAATCAAACTACTGTAGTTCAACTGATATTGTGAGGTTTAATCTTCCAAACAGATGATTTTTTTTTAAATTAAAAAATGAATATATTGATTATAACTCTCCATGGATCTTTATATGATTGATTTGAAGAGACAATATGTCTAATTAATATATATATTACCATGATTTAATTTGTTGCATATACGGAAAAAAATCATACTATATAAGTTTTATAATAATCTTACAAGTTTTATCAGCATTTACTCACTTATCTCATTACATCACAAACATGTAGAAAAATGAATATTATGCAGTTATTATTTCCTAACAGATTTGAATTAAAATTTTGGGAAAGATACATTGTTATCAATCATTATACACAATTTCATAGAAATTGTACTACATAATTCAATTTATAAACAGTTTACATTAATATCTAGGTAATTTTTTAATAAAAATAATGCAATTAACTATATAACCATATATAGTATATATGATATTCAAATATCAAGTATTTTAAATGAGAAGACATGCAATTAAATCTATGAAAAATAAAAAAATATTAATTGGTATCTTAAAAGAAGTACTTGAACTAAGAAAGAAATTACTGGAAAAGCTAAATACCAAATATTTAAATGATAAACATCTATCAGATGATTAGAAGAATGGAACTAATATTCATATTTAGGAAAAGTAAAAATAAAGATATTAGAAATTATAGAAACAATTTGTTGTAGAGTTTCTTTATTATGTTGCTGGGGCTTGATACAGAAAATTTTAAGTTCCTGGGATTTCAGTCAATTCTATTATGGAAATGACAACTAATATTAACTATCATAAGTGACAAGTTATATCTAATAATAAATAAATTTTTGAATTATATAAAAACTCAGATAAAGAGCAAATTTTAAATTAAAATAAAATTAACTTATCAGAGGAATCAAAAATAATAAGCAAACTTCAAAATAATATATATAACTATAAGATGAAAAGCCAATTATAAAGAGAAATGATTTGTGTTTATTACATAAAAAATTACACATTAGTAGTTAAAAATTTCATGTTGGTTTCCACAATAAGTTTTTAAGGATGACAATGCATTTATTGTGTCAATTAACAATTTACTTCACATTTTGATAACAAAATTTCCTGGCATTACAAATCAAAATTAAATATGTCAGTACTTTTTATCTCACTAAAAACAATTTAGTGAGTCACTATAAAATATGCTTATCTTCAGTGCATGAATCAATTTGCAACTATCAGAAATTATGTATTTGTTATAAAAAAAAAAAAAATTTTAAAAAAACTTGTATTACAACTATTACAGTTAGATATTTTGTGAATTTACACATAAAAAAAAAAATGCATAGATTATAAAGTAATGTTACAATACTATAGTGACTGAGTAATTAAAACTATGAGATAGTGTTGCAAACCATATTTGAAAAAAATACTGAATAAATATATTCATATATATATTAGATATTATTACATCTCATAAATCATAGGTTATAAAAACCTCTTCCTGGATTCTAAACAAAAAAAATTCCTAAAGATTCCAGGAGTAAACTCATTAATTGGTAGATTTTTATCAGTTCTAAAGATTTTTACCAAAATCATTACAACTCTCCAAAGAGAATTTTGGATTCAAGTTGACTGAATAAAACAGAAATTGGATTTAAAAATGGCTTACAGATCCAAATATTAAGAGAAATTATTCTCAATAAATTTATAAATTACCAATATGTTTTAGATTTGTAGATTAGGAAAAGGAATTTAACTCTGTAAGCCTTCCATGGTGATCAAATCTTTGAAACATCAAGATAAATATAAATCTAGAATATTGTCAAAATCAAAAAAATATTTATGAAAATGCAACAGCAGTAAGTAATTGGATTACTTCTAACAGTGAAGAAAATTTGAAGGTTGAAAGAGGGTGTTCCATATTCCCAAAACTTTTTACTGCAAATTTATGAGAAATATTTTGTAAATTGGCAAGGGAATAAAAATAAATGGAGATCTTTAAAGTTATCTAAATGTTGATGATATAGTATATATTTCCAAAGATATCAGATGAAAGCAAAAATATTGGACTACAGATAAATATTAAAAAAGACTGGAATAATGTTTTTTGCACATGATAATAATGAATTAGAAAAAGTTAATAATTACAAATATCTTGATCAAATTAATAATACATACGGAAACATAATTGAGATTAATCCTTTAATTAAAAAGTAATGGAGTGCTTTTGGCAAAAGTATGCTTATGTGCTTGAAAAGCAAGTATTAATAAATGTGTTATATCAGATCTTATATTTGGATGCATATCAGAAAGCAATACAGATACTTCAGATCAAAAATGAAATATATATATATAGGGAGAACAAGAAGACGGAAAGCAAAGTATCTGGTTAAAAAAGCAAATAGTTGACATCACTGAAAGAATTTCGAGCCTGAAATAGATTTAAAATGAACATATCACTCAAATGATAACATTGGAATACAAGTATAATGTATATACTTAACCTAGATGTAATTAAAGGGGATTTGAACCCAGACTTTCAAGCTCCCTTCCGTCATCCACTCTATCCAATATAACCGCATACATGTGAAAAAGATAAATGATCTCCAATATATGTATTTAACCACTAAACATCACACCATGTCGTGATCACCATTTCTTTTGCTTGCTGATAACTTATTAAAACAGGCAAAACTCTCTAGTGCCACTCAATGCAAGCCAGAGTAATCAATGGATACCAGAAGGCTTGTGCATAAAATAATTATCTAGTGCCTACTCATGCAATATCCCCAGACTAGTTTCTAGCTTGTGGCTTTCGTCAGTGAGGAGCCTTGGATCTGAGATCACTGCATCTAGATATTAGAATCTAATACAATTCTCCAGCAGCCACCTTTTACCTCTACTTAACTCAAAACTATGAGAATAAAATTGAAAAACATGGTAATATTTTTAATCCAAGCTCATAGGTCTGAACTCAGTTTAGGACCCATACATTTTGGTGTCTTTGGTTTTTTAATAACCATAGCTACCACTATCATATTAGGTAGGATTGGTATAAAACCATTAAACATTCTTATGCTTGCTCATAACTGTTATTAAAACAGGCAAAACTCTCCATACACTCAGTGCAAGCCAGAGTAATCAATGGATACCAGAAGGCTAATGCATAAAATCCTTATCTAGTGCCTACTCATCCAATATGCACAAAACTTCTGGCATCCATTGATTACTCTGGCTTGCACTGAGTGGCACTACTATATGGAGAGTTTTGCCTGTTTTAATAACAGTTATGAGCAAGCATAAGAAATGGTGATCATGTGATGTTTAGTGGTTTAATATAAATCCTGCCTAATAAGATAGTGGTGGCTATGGTTATTAAAAAACCAAAGACACCAAAATGTATCCGTACTGAACTGAGTTCAGACCTATATGACTATATAAGCTAATGAGCTTGGATTAAAAATATTAGCGTTTTCAATTTTATTCTCATAGTTTTGTAGTTTGCATTGGTGGTCGAGAGGTCAGCGCGACTGCCTTGCACTTGCAGGCAGTTGCCTGGGTTGCGGGTTCGCGTTCCGGCCGATGCTATGACACTTAAAAAAAAAAGTAAAGCTAAAAGGTGGCTTCTGGAGGGTTGCATTAGATCCTAAGATTTAGGTGCAGTGCTCTCAGGTCCAAGGCTCCTCACTGACGAAAGCCACAAACTAGAAACTAGTTTGGGAATATTGGATGAGTAGGCACTAGACAAGGATTCTATGCACAAGATTTTTGGTATCCATTGATTACTCTGGTTTGCACGGAGTGGCACTACTATATGGAGAGTTTTGCCTGTTTTAATATATGTCATCTCCTATACACATATATAATCAGTGCTCGGTTTATATTAAGATAGCAAATATACACTTTAATGGACAAGCTTTAATCCTCTATACTCTCCAACTCTTCAGCCATTCATATCATTGAAAATCTGATAAATGGAATGTTCAAAGCCTTTGGTGATGCCAATATGTGTATGACTATAATACTGACATTACCAAGGGCTTCGAGCATTCTATCATCAGATTTTCAATGACATGGACAGCTGAACAGTTGGATAGGATTGAGGCCTGTCCATTTAAGTGTGTATATTTGCTATCTTAATATAAACCGAGCACTGATTATACATATGCATGGGAGATGGTGATCCAAACGAACTGATGAGTGCTGGTTGAGCAAGAAATATATTGGAGATCATTTATCTTTTCCATATGCATGTGGTCATGTGTATCGGTTATATTAAAAAGAATCGGTAATTGTAGGAAGCTGAAAAGGCTGGGTTCAAATCCCCTTTAAAATGATAACATAAATGAATAATTAAAATCTTAAAAGACTTTTAAAAAACCAATGTGTGAGATGGATGGATGAGATAAGGCAATTTGCTAGTGTGGTAAGAAATCACAGAACAGAAAAATTGGATTAAACTTGGATTGTATTGCAATGGACTGAGATTTAAAATGATGGTGAAAACCATACTATTATATACTAAAAGATTACCTATATATTGTAATTTTCATATAGGAGAGTATTCAAATGGGTAAAAAAAAAAGCTAATTATTTACTGGTAACAAAATGGCAATTTTATATATTGTTTTTCAATATTGTTACTGGATAATGAACTATAATTACATTTTGGAAGCTTTTTGACCCCAATCTCAAATATCAAATGAGTTTGATTGCGAGTCCAATTATGACCTATTTCTATCATCTTATTATTTTGATAATGTCTTAATACTTTTTCAACAATCCAAATCATGATATGGAGATGTCGCAAAGTCAGGAAAGTGCATTAATAAATGATAAATAATATCACACCAGTTTCAATCATCAAATTACAGAATGAGGACAAAATTGAATCCTGCCTTTTTGTCGTTTTGAGTAAATAGCTGTCATAAATTTTTAGGAGAGGAGAGAGTAAAATAATCAGAGCAATAATTATTTTTTTTTACTATTTTGAATGGGCAAATTAACCTCAATCTTTCCAGATAATATGCTTTTTTTTTGTTTTGTTTTTAAATTAAGAAATAATAAACATTCCACAAGAAATAATACTCCTAAGAAATCCAATAATTTTATACACTACAAGATTACAATATAATTTTTATCTCGAAATCATTATTACATTGATTGAAATGCGGACAGAACTATGCTGATTTGAAAATTTAAACATTGATTAATATTAATAAATTCGCTTTTAAATAAATAATTTGTAAAGACAAAACTGATTTTTCATTTAGATCTGTATATGGGAGAAAAAATAACGCAATAGCGAAAGAAAAATAAACAAATCTTAATTACCGATACTAAATATAATACTAATATAGTTTATAGTTTTAATTAACTAAAATAAAACTTATATAGAGATTATTTTAAACAATTTTAAGATTACAATATTACTTAACCCCCCCTCCCCATTTTGAAAATAAAGAAATTAATTCAATTAATATTACGCGAAACAAAAAAAAAAACAGCAAAATTTTTTAAACGTAAAACAAAAAAATAAGAAGCTATATAAACATTCTATCACTAAATATAATTAATAAAACGAATACTCTCATATAGCTAAGCAACAATATTTTTTAAAATCCATTAAATATATATTCACAAAGCCTATCAGCAAAAATAATTTGAAGCTAGTTAGTTGGCATAACTATTCAAACGAGCAGTAGATACGAGAGCACCTAACTATTCTTTAAAGGCAGACTGTTTCAGACATCGCTACTTTTTTTATTCAATTATAGAGGAAAATACATTTTGGTAAATGTAAATAAGTTCAAAAAATAATAAAATAACATTAATATCATTATTTAAATAATACATTAAACATTGTTTTAACATCTTTTAACTATAAAATCACGCTATTTTTTTTAAAACAAGCAATTAATTATAGGAAGGGGGAGGGGAGGAAGATAACATTCATCAAGTTAAATAATATATATATTGCATATAAAAAGAAGTTAAAAAATTAAGAAGAAAAAAAAAGAGAAAATACGGATTAAAAACTGAAAAATAAAAGTTGCATATACAAAATCATATTACATTCACTAGTAATTTTTAGATCCATACAATGCAAAAAGCTATACGTTCATGAGTGCAATCTTCCTCAGCATAGTATAACCTTTTCTATTTACGTTTAAAGAAAGATTTTAAGTGATAGAAAGAATAAAAGAAAAACATATTCACAGCAGAAAAACATAAAAAAAATATTATTTTCTATTAGATCTAAAGTTTTAAAAAGTTCGAGTCAATTTTTTTTTCTTAGATAAAATTAAAAATATTTAAAACTACGGAAAGTACTAATAGCCCAACGTTAGTAAACGGCAAAAAATGTTTATATAAATATTACACATTAGCGAGAGAACAATCGAAATTTTTTTACAAATTTACATACAAAAAAAAGTAAATTAAAAAAAAAGTAATCTCTTACTTTTACATTATTACGAGTATTAAAGAAATACTTGCCTCATTCAGTTTTTCAGCCATTACGCTAATTTAAAAATATTGCTAAATTATTTCAGAAGATAATTTTCCAAAATGGCACCTGACTAATAAGCGCATGCGCCATTCTTTAAAATTAATAAATGTTATTTTCTACTTGACTATAAAATAAGTGCAATCTCCCAACAACAACAAAAAAACTTAACGACGTATGATAAATAGCGTAGGGTAACATATTTTCAAAGTTAAAAAACTAAATCAAATAGTTTTTTAATGAATGAAATGATTGAAGTAAACACTATAATAATAATAAAGTATTGCGCATGTGTCCAATTTTTTGCTTTCTACTTGAATCTAGTAAAGATTCTAACAATGACTTAAAAATTTAAACCATTAACTTTACTTTTTTTTTTTTATGTTTACATAATTATAATTTTTCAAGTCACATTCTAATTGTTATAGACTACTATATGATCTTATTAAGTGAAATTTATTCACTTCAATAATTAAATGGAAATTTGTTTAACGTCAGCATTTACGGCGTAAATAAAAATTTCAGTAGGTGTGTAAAATCTCGGGACTTTGTCATTATATTAAATGTTTAAGTTAAGCATTTATCGATTAATTACAGTTATATTACGTAAGAAGTTATATCGAAAAAATATGCCAAAGACTTTTATGAAATCATGAAATATAGTTTACCTACTTTAATGGTAGCTTATAATTTTAATTCCGGAGATTCTGCTTCTAATGTTAGTTCAGAACTTCAACTTGCAATTTTTGCCATGTCTAATCGTTCGCAGCATTGTGATCAAGGAGCACTTATGGACTCATTTGGTATATTTATACAGGGAATATTAGCATTGTTGGCTTTCGCGTCATTAATAAGTAAGTAAAATTTAATATTATTTTGTAATAATTTGAATAAGTGCTATCAAGTCGACTTCTGGCAATTATATTATGGAATATACAAAGCATTTTCTGGCTTCTAATTACTCTTTCTTTCATGTTGTCTTTTGTTTTTAACCTGTCAAATCATTAAAATTGATAAAAGATCTGGTCATCACGAAGTCTCATGCGATTGTTTTTCTCTCTGCCCTCATTGTTACATTGGGTTTGTGTATTAGCAACTACATTACAAACTTTTCATCATTCACGCAGTTTTTCGTGTGCAAGCATCTGTGAGTATCTAAACTATGCTGAAACGTCAGCTTTAATAAAGCAAACACGTGAGCAGGTTTAGTTGACTGGGAGTTTTGCTCGAAATTATATAATCAATCAATAATGAATCTCTTGGAATTAAATTTGGGACAAGAGTTTCATTTAAGAGAAGGATAGATAGTGGTCTAAAAGTAGTATACCTAGCAAAATCTGGCTAAGTTTTGCCTGGGGATTGTGAAGATTGCTCTTATAAGCATAAAAATGATAATGGTAATAAATCTGAAAGTAGTGGTAATAATGAAAGTAAGAATTTCAATTTATTTCATAATGTAGATAATAAAATGTCAACTTCTTGTTGATTTGGACTCTTCAAGATCTTAATACACGATAATCACTTGGAAAGATTTAATCGAAATAAATAGATGGGTATAATTTTTTTGTTGTTGGAAGTGTATATTATCAAATGAAAAGAAATTAATGGTTTGAGATTTACTGAGGTCTGATTTGGTTTTTTCTATACCTGAATTTTTTAAAAATATCAATAAATGATTAGTGATATTAATACTTGGTTTTCTAAATGCTATGTGTATTGATGTTGTTTTTTTTTTTTCAAAATTGCTATGCAGTCAAGAAATAAAGATGTTATCAAATTAGGTTAGATTATGAGCTTTTATTATCTCTACCTGTATCAATAAAAGCTATGTATTGAGTAGTTGTTAATATTATACTGAATGTTAATACTGAACAAGGTAAGATAATTAATGTCTATCAGAGTACTTACCGAGTCACAGGTATACAGAATTAAGAAATCATGACAATCTGCAGCATTCCCTAAACACCTTTTTTATCTTGATGAGCAGAAACTTTATTTAATTTTATATGTAGAAACAGTCTCGCAAAAGAAGTAATGAGACATATGATCCCATTGGTTCATTTCAGTAAAACATGATGAAAGTTTTTATGAACAATACACAATTTAGAATAGTACAATAGTTGTCTACTAGATTCACTTTTATGAATTTATAACCATCACTTAATTATATTTAATACTTTATATATATATTTTAATAATAAGATGAATATAGTTACAGATTGAATTATGAATCTATAGCATAGCAGTTTTTCTTGTGCATTGATTAGTGTCAAATATTGCGCAGATTTTGCAGCTATGGGGGTGTCTATTGAAAAGCTTATAACTGATGCAGTTTTACAAAATGGGAACATTTCTACATATTGTATATCCTTTGCTCCTCTGTAAATTGGAGCTACTATCCACATATCAACAACATACAAATGTAGCAAATAAAAAAATAATCAATTTAATATATTTTGTAAAAAAATCAAAAACAAAAATAAGGTTTAAAAATATGAAAATAATATATTTAGAAAATCTGAAAGTAATATATTTAGCAATTAAACCAATGCCTAAAGATTTATAAAACAATTAATGCAATGATTATCACAATCATTCTATCAGAAATTAAATTAGCAATGAAGGCAAATATAACTTCATAGTAAATTAAATTATAGATCCAGTCTGCAGATTGAATATAAGCAATAATTTAAGAAGTACAGCAATATAAAAAGTAAACTTCACATGATCACCATTTCTTATGCTTGCTCAAGCTGTTAAAGCATGCAAAACTCTCCATATAGTAGTGTCACTCAGTGCACGCCAGAGTAATCAATGAATGCCAGAAGGTTTGTGCATAAAATCCCTATCTAGTGCCTACTCATCTAATATCCCCAGATTAGTTTCTAGCTTGTGGCTTTCATCAGTGAGAGGTTTGGATCTGAGAGCACTCTCTATATATATTATTGTTTTCAATTTTAAATTCATAGTTTTGTAGCTAAATAGAGATAAAAGGTGATTGCTGGAGGGTTGCATTAGATCCTAAGATCTAGGTACAGTGTTCTTAGATTCAAGGCTCCTCACTGATGAAAGCCACACCTAGAAACTAGTTCTGGGGATATTGGATGAGTAGGCACTAGATAGGGATTTTATGCACAAACCTGGCATCCATTGATTACTCTGGCTTGCACACTGAGTGGCATTATTGTATGGAGAGTTTTGCCTGTTTTAATATAAAAAGTAAACCATGTAATTAACAAAAAAGCAACTAACAGCAATTACGCCATAAATTAAATTGAAAAGTGTCCCTGTATAAGGAAAATGAGCAACAAGCTATAGGAAAATAAAAATGTAAAACCAGTACATTGATTGAATGTTTGTAAAGAATTTATTCACATCTATACAAAAAATAATCTATATAATCCATAAGAAAGCAATTGATGGTAATAAATACATAAATTAAAATCTCAAAAAGTGATCTTATATGAGAAAAAACATATAAAGCATAAAAACTATACAGATGAAATTTCATTTACTTCAAAAATTTTATGAAATAAAGCCATGAAAGTAATTAACATATTTTTCAAATTGATGTTTTTACTATTTTTTTATTGAACATTGGAGGACATTATAACATTAAAAGTTGTGATAATGCCATGCTTCTACTTCATATGGTATTTGATATAAATGAAATTTCAACTATGCACATCAGGAGTGGGTAATCTTCTCAAATGGCAGGTCAATTTTAACTTTCCCTTTTTAAACAAGGGCCATAGTTTTTTATGAATTAAAAATAAAGTAACATTATTATTTACAATTTGTTCCACATTTTATAACAATTTTTCAATTCGCATTACAACTCCTCAGACATTTATATTCTTGAATTTCTTTTTATATATTGGGCAGATTAATTCTACATTAGCTAGGATGCCATCTTTTATAAACTCCTCTTCAGATAATGCTTTCAAATTTCTGGTTTTTTTTAAAAATAATGTAACTTGCTTTCACAGAATTTTATGACTTGTTTGTACTTTTTATAAAACAGGTCAGCCACTTGTAGAAGTATCTTTTCAAACTTTTTATTTTAATATTTCTTTCTTCCCCAACAATTTTATTGTAATCAGAATGTTTTAATAAAAAATACATCTTAATAGTGTGTTCTTTATTAACTAAAATACTTTCCAGACCTTTGGGGCATACTATTTCTTTCTAAATATGCATTGCTCCATTTCTTTTGAAATGTGCAATTTTTTGTGTCAATTTTCTTAACTTATTCAGTGTATCTATCTTAATAAAAAAAATTAAATGGAGAATAGTAATAATAAAATGAAATAAAATTAGTTTTATTTTTGCTAGTACATGTTCATCTGTGAAAATCACTATAAAAACTAACAAAATGCCTTCAGGATCATTAGACTAAATCCATAATCAAATAGACCTCACAATAAACATAATTTATTGGAGTACTGGACCTCTGATAGAATGAATTAAAACTATTTATTATAAAAGTTGGAGAGAGAAAAAGATGTAGTTGAGAAAATAACAGATATTTTATTTTATTTATCTCTTAGGTCAATATTTACACTGTGTGTTTAAATAGAAGTTTTTTTTTATATGCAATTTTGAAAATGTCAGTAAGCCGAAATAAGAACAGGAGTTAGATTGTGGGCTGGAGGTAGATTTAATTTCTTATGAATTTTTTGTGTCAATTACTTTTTTACTAGATACTTAACTTATGTTTTGTATTGTAATTTTTAAATATTTATTTATATTCAAACTATGGATTAGTTTTGAAATTAAATTTCATATGGAGTTGCATTTGACCTCATAATCTAATCAATTTTTTTTTATAAAATGCTTGTAGTGATCATGCTTTTGAATGTTTTGTATTTATTGTACTCTGTTTGATTGCTAAATATATTTTTTCAAGTTATTTTTTAAGTATAATGCATTATTTGCCTGCTTTTAAATGTATTTATATTTTGTTTTTGATTTTTTACTAAGTACATTAAATTTTTTATTACTTTTTTATTTGCTTCATTCGTACATTGTTGCTCTGTGGCAATACATCTGTAACATTAGTATATGCATGCATTTATTATTATACTTGTTGATTGTCATTTTATGTCTCCACATATCTGGATATTTCTATCTGGTTTTAAGATAATTACAAAGAATCTATTAGTGTTCTCAACTAAGATCAGTATTTATATTACCACTATATTCAGAACATAATATAGTTTTTAAAATTTTCATGTCATTGTTGATATATATATTAAGTTAATATTGTAACTTTTTTATCAAATGGAAAATGATGCCTAGAGGTTTGAACCTTTTTTTATCTAAATATAGGAACTAAATTGCTCTTATATGAATATAATTTATGTGTGCAGATTGTTTTTTTTCTTTATTGGATTGCTATCCCAGTTTTTTAGATTCACATCAGAATAGTATTTCTTTTGATATTATGTGTCTTAGTACTATTTTTTTGATCCTTGATTTTATTCTTTTTATTATGATACTCTTTTTTATTTTATTTTATGGTAATAAAATTGCTTATTCACTATTAAGTTCCATTTCAAAAGTAATATCTAATATATAGCTTTAGTATCATGCAGTCTGGTGAAGTTCTTCATAATGATAGATTTTCGTCATTTTGAAAAATTCAAATCTAGATGGGTTTTTTTTTTTTTTCACCAGTTTCTAACTATATAGACTTTGACTTTGTAGGTTGCTCATATTTCTTAGAAACCAACAGTAGTTTGCTATATTGTTACTTCATTGGTCAAAGCAAGAATATTTTCCATTTGCTGTCCTTATATCTCCTTTCCAGTTTTGAAAATCTTTGCAGATTTACATTATGTGTTGATTTCTTGTGGATTGCCATAAATGATTTTTTTTTTTCAAATTATTTTGCATATTCTACATTATTTCATAAAAACGTGAAAGCTAAAACCTTCGAAAGATGCGCCTTAAACATGCTTATGTGACAGCCAATCAGATGTAATAATAACTGCACGTGGAACTCGCAATTCTAAAACACAAGCCAGAACTATAAGAAAAAGATGGGATCCATCTTCTTCTATTTCTAAATTTATATATAAATAAGCCAGACTCTTAATTCAAAATGCTTGAGTCTGGCTTATTTATATATAAATTTAGGGATAGAAGAAGGTGGGTCCCATCTTTTTCTTATAGTTCTGACTTGTGTTTTAGAATTGTGAGTTCCACGTGCAGTTATTATTACATCTGATTGGCTGTCACATAAGCATGTTTAGGGCACATCTTTCGAAGGTTTTAGTTTTCACATTATTACAATGTTATCTGCTTATGTTTAATAAATTTGATATATTATTTCATAAAGTAAGCCTTTCATAATAATTTCCTTTATAAGTGAAATACTAGCCCATAATTGTTAGAATATTATTCAGAATGCAAATCAAAAATTGCTTGGACGTATCTGCCTTTAGGAATTTACTTCATATACATGCTTTAGCCAGATCTTATATTGTTATATTGTATTTGTGGCACTCTCCCTAATCTGACATATATATTAAATTCAAAACAGCATGTTATAAGGGCACATTTTTAAATGGTCTCTTAATTTCTCAAATATTACACAAGAGAATTTCTTTACATACATGATTGACAATTTTGTTTTATTTTTTTCCAAACAGAATAGTGAGTTCATACTGATCTGTTTATCAATCATATAATACTTTAGCAAAGTCTTATGTTCTTTTGTTGTACTTAATGATCTCTCTTAATCTATATAAAAATGGAAACAACTTATCTTAAAGGTTCAGAGTTAAAATGGTCTTCTAATTATTTAAATATTGCAATACAAGAGAATTTCTTGAGACATTTGGAGTCATGTAGATAGTTGGCAATTATAAATATTTTTGTTACTTCAAACATAATAATGAATCTTCCTTAGTAATTATTTAGTATGCACTGTGGGTTTTTTTTACATACTTGGAGAAGCCATCAAGCACTACTGAAAATACTAACTAGTAAATTTTTTTTTTTTTTTTGTTCACTAAAGGGTGTCATGTTTATCTTTTTTTTTGAAAACCAAATGAAGTAAGAATAATAATTTTCTCTGTGTGTGTGATCAAAATAAAACTACAGGTTATATGAAATATCTTTAGATCATTTTACTAAACAAATAATTGCTGTTAATTAAAAACACTGCACATAAAAAGATTTATGAACTACCTGAATAAAAAGGCGATAAAAGACTTTAGCCAATTTTGATGAACAAATAATAGTTTTTTAGTTGTTATTGAAGTTAAGAATCAGAATGACAAGGAGCATTTATTACTTTGTAGAACTTGGGGGGAGGGGTCTCATTGCTTTCATGTAAGGTGACTGCTAAAGTTTGTATAATTGGTCTTTTTAGATCAGTGCTAGATTTGTTAGTTTGTACAACTTTTGAGGATTTAGCACTGCTTTTAGCTTCAAGTATCTGCTACATTTTTTGCTGCTTATGTAAGTGGGTATTGAAAATTGATATGTGAAATGTTTTTATGAGATTTTAGCAGGGAAACAAAGCTAAAAGAAACAATTTCTTTTTGATTATTGTTATTTGACCAAAATGAAGTAAAAATAATAATTTTCTGAGTGTGTTTTGAGTTGCAGCAAAAAACTATTGACAATTTTAATGTGATAAATATGTTTTTCTTGTTTGTAAAAGAAAAAAAAGAAAAAGGTCTTCAGTGCAGTTTTTTTTTTTTTTAATTAAACAAATGAAGTCAAAATAATAACTTTCTAAGTATGTTCTACATATCGTTAAAAAAAACTAAACAATTTTAATGAACAATAATAGTAACTATTTTTGAGATTTTAGAAGGAACAAACGAGTAAAAAAAACCCTAAAAGAAACAGTCATTTTCTTTCTGATTTATTTAAGCAACATCTGCAAAGCAATATCTTAATTCAAAAATAGATATAAATTTATCGCTTAGTACTTTCAGTATTGTTAGAGACTGTTTGGTGGCTCTCCAGGTATGTAAAAATAGTTCCAGAATGCATACTGAGTGATTATTCTATTTTCAATCATGATTAGTTAAGAACATTTCAGCATAGTTCCTGTATAGCAATTATGTGCTTTAGTTGCTTGCATTTAATTATGATATTTTAGCTTGCCTATTAAATAACATTAAACCACTTAGACTATAAAATATATTTGCTTTGATTATGCATTGAGTTCTGTTTTTACAATGTCAGTCTGGTAAACATTCATAATTGTATATATAATTAATCCATATGTTTGCATAACTAATTCTGCAATTGTTTTTATACTGCCTTTAATGATCATTACTTTATTAAACTTCTCATATTATGTAGGAATAAACAATTATTTTAAAATAATAATAATAATTATTTTTGAATGAGAATAATTATTTTTTAATTTTTTCTCTTATATATATATATTTGGCTTTAAAGTCTGTTGTTTAGTTTGGCCTCGTTTCATTTTTTTAATTTGATAGATTTTATAATAATGTTTTCATTTATTAATCCAAACTACTGTAATTTTGTTGTACTTAATTAACAAGTCATTAAACTGATTACACCAGAAAATTATTTCTGCTGTGTGTTTAAAGAAATACAGCATAATATCAAATTAGGTTAAACAATAAGCTTTTATTATTTAATGGAACTAATGAAAATTATATATTAAATATTTGTTATGAAATTAGATTAGATAATATATTTTTATTAGCCAATTGAAGAAACAATAGTTATATATTGGGTAGTGTCAAACAGTAATTTAATAGAATTAATTAATAATTTAATAAAGATATTGCATTATATTGAGCTTGTGCATTGCATGAATATTACTACTGTTTATATTAGAACTAATATTAATATTGTATAGAATAAAATATTTATTTATTTATCATGATTTATTAGCCAATTATGCTTAATAAAAAATAATATGCCTGAACATTTTATAGTATTTTTTAGACTACTTTTCAGATTTTCAAAGAGCAGAATCCCCAATAATATACATTATATTCTGTTTTTGAATTAATTTCCCCAAGATTTCTATAATTAGGATGAACTTAGGAAATGAATATAGGATCCCATGTTTATAGGCAATTATCCAACCAGATCCAATTATTGGGTTTTATGAATCACCTACATTGTGATTTAATCATTGCTATGAAAATGTTTCATCATAAAAACATTTTTGTCATTGTCGTCTGAGTAAGAGGACATTGATATTGTTTTGATAATGCAGTTGTTCTATTCTCTTAGTGAACTTTTCCTTAATTTTGTATTTGCAAATGTAGCAAAATAATTTAAAAATTTTGATAAATCTCAATATGACTTAATTTTTTTTAATGACATCACAAATAACAAAAACGGATTACAACAAATCTTTATAATGCTCTTTTTTTTTTTTATCAAATTTCACCACATATGTTTTAATCATTTGAATAAAGGTTTTGGAACAATCTACATTTCAATTGTTGAACTATCTTCTTCAAAGACTTTCTTTTATATATTGTTGAACAATAATAAGTAATAAACAATATATGGGGAAAAAACTTTCAATTATTGAATATCAAATATCAATCTTTACCTAATAAAATTTAAACATTGCTAAAATTAAATGTGTTTGTGGGGGGAGGGAGTAATTTGCTTAATATTGAATGAAATGCAGTATTAAAAAAGCATATTCTTTAAATAATATTTGAATTAGTATCTCATTATGGATATTCTATTTAGAAAATGATACAACTGGACAATGTTTTATCATGAATTATTTATTGATTTAATATAAATAGAATTTAATTTAGTTAATGTTGTTAAAAGGTTACAGTATATTTTATATTTTGTTGTAATTTATACATTTCAATTTTAAAAGATGAATTTTTTGTCTTTTATTTTTATCCATTGCTTAAAATATTTTATAAGTATTAATTAACTTTTTCTTTTGAAAGTGCTAAATTAAAGAAATATCAATAACTTATTCCAGGGATCCCCAAATTACAATATGTGAACCTAATCTGATTTTTAAGATTTAATAAAGGCTGCTAACATTTGCTACTTATAAAATAAATTTTAAATATATTGCTACTTATAAAATAAATTTTAAATATATAAAATAGGGAAAAAATTAAATAACAATTACTGTAATTACATAAATATTCTCATTATTTATTTTCATTAAAAATAAAAATTTAATTATTAAGCTGTTGTTTCATAACAGTTATTCTCTATATTTATTATAACAATAATACTGAAATTTTTTTACAGCAAATACTTTATGAACTTCTCAATGTGATTGTAAACTATTTTAAATTACATTGCATATATAGTAACATTTGTCAGTTTTTTTGATATAAAATTATTTAGAAACAAAAATGGGGAAAAATAATAATCAAATATTTATAAATGTGACAAACAAAAGACAATTTGTTAATTAAACATCATATAACACTTATACAAAATATACATTATATAAGATATATAACTTTCTACTCATTTTTAATTAATTATTTATTAATTAATTGATGTTTTATATATATATTGTAATTAATATAATTAGTTTCATAAATTTTTCTTCTATTAGGTTTTTTAATGTATTTTAAAACTTTTATATTTTTTTATACAATCTATTTTAAGTCTATATTTTAAATAATGAATATATAATGCAGATTTATCATCTCTTCTATTAGCTGTTTTTTTTTATCTTGCATCTAATGGTTTTTCTTATAAACTTCATTAACACGCCTTTAACACTTTTAGCAAATAATCTTTATTTATTTATAACAGTTTCGACTGTCAGTCAAAACTGTTATAAATAAATAAAGATTATTTACTTAAAGTGTTAAAGGAGTGTTAATGAAGTTTAGATTGCAATATAAAAAGAAACAAAATATAGAGGGAGTGTGAAGAAGTGGATGAGAGTTATATATGAAATAATGGTTTTCTTATATGTCCATAGTATAATTTATAATATATTAATAAAAAATAAAAGTTATATAGATAAAAACATAAATATAGGATAATCAAATAGTACAAATCTATGCAAATTAACATATAATTATAAAATAAAAAATGGCATATAATATAAAATGGGAATTGGTACTGGTATAGTAAGTGATCTAAGCTTACTTTTCCTTTCAGTTTCTGCTTTAGAGTTACTGAAGACATATTTTGGAAACTAATCATTAATTTGAAGATTAAGCGTACTTTGCATTGACATATATTTAAAGATGTAAATAATGGAATGTAGATTTTTATAAAGTAATCTAAGAATAAATATATAAATAGTGAAATGAAAATACTTGCAAAAACTGAACAATTTACACATATTTCATAATTGAAAAAATAAAACATTTTTCTGTTGCATGAAATGATTTTTATAAAGTGATATAAAATAAATATATTTGCACTTATATGATAATAAAAATATTCTTTGTTGAAAAATTGAATATTTATGCATGTAGTTTATCATTGAAAAATAAAACATTTTCCAATAATATTAACTAGCCATTTGACCATTGATATGGTGACTGAAATAAACACCCAGACAATTAAATGATTATGAGTTGCAGTCAAATTCTGTAGGAGGGGCACACTCCATGAACTATTACAATTTTATCTGGATCACGTATGCTGTCTCGGCAATAAGTGGCAACTGGAACCTTTTTCAAGTCTTTCTTCAGAACTTTTGTTCTGCTTATGTCAGGTAATCAAAAAAAAAAAAAATGTTTTCATTTTATTTTTTGTTACTAACCCAGTTCATTTTTATTGTATTATGTATTGATTAAGTAATATATTTTCTTTTAGAAAGAATAAAAAATTATGTAATTTACAGTTAATTTGTATTTTAGTATTATATACTTTTATGAGAATCGAATTTTCAAAAAAAATGTTCAATTTATTGAATAGTTTTCACAGTATGGCTTAAATAACTCCATTCAGTAATTAAATGCAGAGACTGAAATGATAAGTAAGCTTAGAACACTTATTATATTGCTACCATTTAACATATAGGCACTTTTCATATACCTGGAGCTTAATTACAATTCAAATCCCCTATATTTATATTGCTACTAGTAACTGTATATAAATTGTGGATATTGGAATATGATTTTTTATTAACATACAGGGAAACAAGTAAATGAAAGAGCAAAAGAATATAACAATGCTATTTATAAAAGAGATGATAAATCCGCAAATATATATTCACTATTTAATATATGGACATAATGTAGATTGTATAAAAATACAAAACCTTTAAACTATATTAAAGAATCTAATAGAAGAAAAAAAAATATGAAAGTAATTACATTATTTACCATAAACATAACTGTATGAATGTATATAAAACAACAATTAATTTAATTAATAAGTGGAAAGTTATATATCTTTATATAGTGTATATTTTGTATATTTTCTGTAATTGTTATATATAAGTGATAAGTTTACTTTTGTATGTTACATTTGTAAATATTTGGATTATTATTATTTTTATTTTCCATTATTTTTGTTTCTAATTAATTTTATATAAAAAAACTACATGTCATTATGTAAGCAATGTAAATTGAAACTTTAAAATAGTTTATAATCACATTGAGAAGGATTAAAATATTTGTTGAAAAAAAACTTTTGTATTATTGTTATAATAAAATATATAGAATTATTGCAGTATATTACTTAAAAATATTTTCTAAATTTTTTAATTCATTTTATATTTTTAATGAAAGTAATATAAGAATTTAAAATTCTGCGCTAGACTGGCAGAGAAGTAACAAAATAATAATAGTTTAAACTTTTAATTAATATAAACAATTTTTATTTATTTTTTCATCTCATTTTTACCCCATTAAAAAAAAAGAAACAGAACAAAAACAAAATCTAATCAATCATACATAAATTAATTCGTTTTTCTAGTTATCACAGATGTTTATGGGGGGGGGGGGGGGCAGAATTAAATTTTTTATTACTTTTCTAAAAAAATTCAAAATGAAAAAAAAAAAAAGTTTTTTATTATCAAACTCCACATATATATATATAACTTCATCTTGTATATTTAACATTGCCGTTTTGATCAGTTACAACAATTATGCTCATCTAAGGCTAAGCAATTTACATCTTTAAGAAAATTTATCTATAGACTTCTGCAGGTCTGCAAAACCTTATCCTTATTTTTAGCGGTCCGCAAGTGTGAAATGGTTGAAGACCACTGCTATAAATAAAATATTAATATGATATTATCTTTTTTTTTTGGTAAAACAAATGTACTGATCATCTGTATCATTTTAGAAAATGAATTGTTGTCTAATTATAAAAAATGTTTATTTAATAACTGGAAGCGTCACTTTACTTTTTCTGCAATTCAAACATTAAGTTTTTCTGACATCCAACAAATGTTTTATTATTTTGTTTTTCATTTATATTTATTTTCAACTTGTATTTTTAATTTTCATGTATAGGTCATATGATTAAAATAATCAACACAAGATAAGAGGCTTTTCTTCTCATTTTAAAAATCTTATAATTAATTAACAATAAGTCAGTTATTTATCTTTAATTAATTAATCATAATGTTTTTAAAATGAGAGAAAATATATTTTACCTTATATCATTTGTTGATTATATTAAATGAAGTTCGTTTGCATAAGGTATTCAAGTATTTATTTTAAAGAAAATAATTAAAGAGCTGTGAGAAAAATAAATTAAAAAAAAAAACATTTTTTTTTTAAAAAAGCCATTATTATGAAACTAAAAAATTAATTTGAATGAAATGACCAATAGTCCTTAGATCATTTAAAAATGAGTTTAAATTGATCTTAATTAGATAAAACTGAAGAGATATTATTATTGTTAAGTGTTATCAAATTGGCTTCTTATGGTAATTATAAGAAGCATTCCAACAACTTATAAAAATTTCATTGTTTCATGAGCTTACAATTATTTTTTTTCTGTTGACATAACTAAGCAACTCTTGAAAATATTCTATATAACTGCTGCTCAGTATAGTTATAAGTAAAACCATAACTACATCAAATAACAAATATTTGTTCTGTATATCGAAGAACTTTTTGTATTGGAGGATGAAGTTAGATTAGCTTTAGGATTATTGACAAAAGTAAAACACTGGAATTAATTATATTGTATGAGAAATTTTGCAAGAAACTGAAGAATCAATAAAGGTTTTGATCAATATATTCTAATTAATCTTGAAAGTTCCTCAATGATCCACAGTTTGAAATAAACTGAATTTTATTCCTATACTTGAAAGAGGCATTATATATCATGTATTGCAAACAAATAAAATTATTATGAAAATCATGCAGCACAAATTAAAACTTTGTGTTCAAAGTGAACTGCTTGGTTTTGAGAATAATCCAATAAAGTAGAAAAGATCTGAGATTACTAGAAAGAGGTCTTTGTGGTTTTTTTATTGATTACAAGGCATATGATTTAGATTGTTGTGCTAATTATAGACTGTTCTTAGAAAAATTGTTTTATTAGAACTTTTCATTGTTATGATAAATCACTGTCTGGGATTAGAAGTTAAAATTAAAATGAGTTTTGGTGAAGTAAACTTGTTAGACTTATTTCACATTGGCAAAAGTTTAATAGGATTATACATTGTGATAATATCTATTTAAATTTTATACCAAACATGTAATGGAATAAGACACATTGGACAAAGACAAATATTGATTAAGATTTAATGAAAGAAATATCAAGATCAAACTTATAGCTGAACGTACAGCGGAAAATAAGAGAACAGAGTGAAAAAATAAAATTAATGACTTAATATGATAATAGTACCAATAACTGACTTCCAAATTGATCACGAAGGTTAAAAGTGATTAACATTTTTTTTCTCCTTGGACTGTTCATCGATAACAAAGAATCTAGTAGTTAAGAGACTAATATTCTGCATAATTGCAATGAAATACCTGAAAAAGATTTTTTTATATTTAGAGTCATGTTTTAAAAAATGAATATCAAATTCATTAGCAGGCAATAGTGTTTTCTGTGACTATGAATGTGAAAGTTGAACAAGAAAAAATGTAGAAAAAATATTTATTCTTTTGGGGAGCTAACAGGATGAGAGTTCTATGGCAAGCATGGAAAATGAACAATTGGATATTTGGTCAGATTAGATCAGAACTTGTTTGAAACACAAATTACCAAGTTGAAATTATACTTTTGGTGATATCATGAGACAGTCTAATTAATTATAATTCTTATCCTTAATTTATTATATAAATGTGAAAACTGATTTCATTTGTTATTTAATAACTCAACAAATATTGAATTAATCTTGACGAATCTTGCATGATTTTCTTTCACTTTTTTTTGACAATTACATAAGCTGTGGATTTTTTCTTTATGGCACTTAATTGTTTTAAAAATCTTGGTAATTTGCAATATAAAAATGTATCAAAATCATAACCATTTTTAATTGACTTCATAATGTTGAAAAATTTTTTAAACAGATAGAAAATATGTTATGGCCTGCATATTGAAATACATACTACAGAAATGGAGAGAATTATAGTTTTTAATAAACAAAGTAAAATTTGATTTCATAAATATATTTTTAACTAATTAAATTTTGTTTCTATCATGTATTTTTTGCAAGTGGAATGTAAACAAAATTTCATGATATTAAAATTTCATAGTCATTTTTAAAAATTAGTTTATCATGTGAGAAATACATTTAAATTAAAATTATAAAAATTGTCCAAATTCAATAGTATAATTGATAGTAAAAAGTTAAATTTTTAGGGAGACTGCTGTTGATAACATATTATTATTTCATGTAAATAATATGTAAATATATAAGCTGTGGGAATAGCTACATATTGTGTTATATTCTTTAATTATATTAATACAAGTAAAAGTGCAGGTACAAATAGTAATTATATAATTTTGAAAACATTGATGGAAAAAGAAGATTATGATTTGCAATGAGTTGGATGAACTCTATCATCTTAAGAATGATTGTATCTTTGAGCAGTCTGAAAAACCAAGCAGGTAATTGAATGTTTTGGAGAAATGCTACTTATATAATTGTTCAAATTTATTGTTGACTTATTACACCTAGCTGTAATAATAAATTAAGTAAAAATAAACAAAATAGAAAAAAACAAACATTTTTTTAAAAAAGATATAGACTTTTTTTTATAAAAGTATGTTAGAAGAAAGATGAAACTCAGTGTAGACTATGAAAGGTATATTTAATAGTTAAGAAAGATTTTAGAATAAGTTCTAAGCTATAAGCAATAAGTGAAAAAGATTATTCTTAGCTATATTAAATTTTCCAAATCTTTGCTCATTAGTTATGAGTACAAAAGGAATAGGAGATATTTTAATAAAATTAGTAAAAGCTGAGAATCAAGACTAATAAACAAAAAGCAAAGGAATGTATTTCTAGCTATCATTATTGACTCTAGAACATTTCTGCTATAAGGTAATTTGAATATATTTATTTAGTTCTAAAATCATCATTATGGGATTAGCAATCACTTGTAAATAATAATGGCTATTTGAATTTTAGAAGAAAGAAAAAGAAAATGAATACAGAAATAAAAAGATTGGATTTACAATTGTTGTGTGCATAGTTAAAAAACTGAAAATGTGGCTCATAAAGACATAACTTGAGAGTTTAATGATAACTGGATCTTATACTAACTCAGACAACTGTACACAATAAAATAAATGAAAGGAGGGGACGGAGAGACAGATCAAAATAATTAAACAGAAAATTTTGTGTTGAAAATAGTATTTAGCTTTTGATGACACAATATCTTATTCTACAAAGCAGAATCAATATCTTCAACAAACTATTCTAGAATAATGTAACAATATAAGTGGGATACCACTGATAGTGAATACAGTGATAATAATTTTTAAAATATATTCAAAATATTTTTTGATCTGCTATACTAAATTAATTGTACATCACAAATAACTGCTTTTAATGTAAGGTAATGTGATAAATTGAAAATTATCAGGCAGTAAGTGAATATAAATGTAAAGATAGCATTGATTATAGCTCATATTGAAATAGCATTTTTTATAAATATTTGTTCAATTTTATTTGCAACATCTCACACAAAATAGTAGTTCAATTCATCCAAAATCTTTATGATAACTGTCACAATTGCTGGATTTCATTCCTTAATTTATCATTTTTGAATTCTTAAAAATAAAGTTTTGTATTATAAAACCACAGAGGGAAAAAAAAAAAAACGTTCATAAAAGTTCACTAAATTTAAAAAAAAAAAACATGAAAGGTAGTAGGTTTCATTATATTTGGTGACTTAGGTACTCCTCTGCGGCTCCTTCCTTTTTTATAATAACAGAATAAGTTTGAAAATAAAATTCTGTAAAATTTGTTGAATTAAATGAAATCTGACAATAAATTGATATTAATAATGGTGACTATTAGTAAAAATTGTTTTATATATATGTATATTTCTTATAAATTGGAATATATTTTATATCACCTTGAGAGTAATACATCTTTTTCACAAGTCTTTGGTTGTATGCTTATGATTATACCTTCCATAAGGTGTTAAAAGTGGAGAGAAACCAGTCCCTATCTTGCATGTGAGTGGTTTAGTGGAAATTACACTACAGAAATATTATTCATTAAATGGATAATATCTAGTCTAATGAATGACTAATAAAAATTATTAATATACCTCCATTAAGTGATTTGTGTCACAGTTGTGGGGGGCAGCAAATTTATCAACTAAACTGTAGTAATTGCCTACCTATATATATATATTGAACAATGATAAAGATATGTGTAAAAGATTGTGAGTGTTCTTTGAGATGATTACAATTTTTTTATATCATCACTTTTATCATAATTAATTTTTAAAAGCATTAACTTATTCTATAACTTTCTGACCAATTATTTTTTTAGATTTAATTGGCATTTTTCTCTTAGCCCAAATTTACTATAATTTTAATTAGGTTATATTCAGTTATTTAAATAATACATCTATTGTGTCCATGTCCTGGGATTCATCTGACCAGATGAAACTGAGTTTGAGGAGAAATGGTTTTAAACAGGCTTAGAATTTTTTTTCTTTTTAAGTAGTTAATCCATAAACAATTTAGTTAGCTATCCATTCTTAATTGATTAATTAAAGGGTATTTCAGTATTTTTATCTGGAGGATAAAATGCATAGAAAACTGGTAAAATTTCGCCATTCAACAGCAGGTGCCAAATAATTAATGCATTCTGCAGTTCTTCTCTAGGCAGACTTTTGAAGAGATCTTGGCTCTGCATTGGGCTATTTAAAGATTGTTGTTCTTTATTTAACATTGTGTTCTGTGTATCATTACTATTTGCTTGTTTTGCCATATCATTATCAAATTTGACAACATTGCACACTTTCTTCAACACTAACTACATATTTATCAATTCAATTAAATTAATATATCCTTTCATATCCATGATTTCTATAGCTACTATTTCGCAATTATCCATGATTCAGAAAAAAAGTAAATAAAAAATTAGAAATTAATTAAAAGAAATTTAATAATTCATTTTTTATTTTATTTTTTGTTCATTGTGCAAATGCCAAGTGTACTCGCACATACATGTGTTTATCCATATTTTCTACTTTATAATTAAGAAAACCCATATTTATATATAACTCATACCAAAATATAGCTCATTTGGAAATTGGCTGGAAGCCAAATATCTTGAGTTAATTAATGCATTATACAAAACATTGACATATTTATAAAGATAAATAACACAAACAGAACATATATAAGTAAAAGAAAGATAACATTATTGTTATTACTTTTTTTTATAAGTTCTCTCTCTATATTTTTTAGACTATTCAATAGAATATTAAAAATCAAAACTCTTCAAGAATGATAAAACTGATATTTTTTTATCTAACTGAATTTTTGATCACTGATTGCATCTTATGTCTGCTCTTCAGATAAGAATATGTCTGATATATATTAAATACAGTACTTCTGTTGAAGATTATCTACTATCAGCAGTATGAGATAATCTACAGTTTTAATTTATTTTATTTTTTCATAGAATGATTTTTGAATTTGATATGCACAATAGATTTTAGAATTCTTATTCTTGAGAATACTGTGATTTTTTTAAAATTAAGATTAATATTCATTATTAGCTTTAAAAATATTATTTTGTGGATACTATACAAAATTAAACTGTAAATAATTTTTGGCTAAGGAATAACATGGTTTTAATATTTTTTCCATAAATTTACTTTCATTTACCACACTAGAAAATAAATAATAATAATATAGAACTAGAGAACAAGTTAATATATCACAAGTAAATAAAAAACTTAAGGGCTTATGGATATATCAGTTCGTATTAGAAAATTATATTTTTATTGAAAATATAATAATTACATATATGTAGAATAATCATTATTTTCAACCATCATCAATGTATTGCAGGATGAAGATTTCTCCAAGTTCAATCCATCGTTCTTGGATCCCTAGCCTCTCTTCTTCACATTACCCCAGCACACTTACTTATTTCATCCATCCATCTCACATGTATTCTCTTTCTAGGTCATTTACAATCTCATGAAATCCAGTTTAAGATTTCAACTCTGCATCCATTATCATCTCTTCTAAATATGTATCCAGCCCAACTTCACTTCAGTCTCTTAATTCTTTCAATGATGTCAGTAATACCTGTTTACTTTGTCACCCATGTATTTTGTTTTGATTTTTTTCTTAATTCTAATATATATCTCTCATAGTTCATTGAGTGGTCTGAAGTCTCTGTATTGCTTTTCTGTTAAGTGTCCAAGTCTCAAATCCATAAGGGTAAGAATTCGTAAAATATATTTATTAAAAAACTTTTTCAAATACATAGGTACTTACAACTGTAGATCACTTTCAAGTGAAGGAAGATTGCAAGAATTGGAGAAAGAACTGTCTTATTGTAACGATCCGGAGAAAGAGACTTCACGTAATCCGCACTACGGGGCGCCATCTAGGCATTTGAACCTAGAAAAATTTATAAAGTAGGCAGATACGTAAGTCAAAAAAAAAAAAATTTTTTTTTCTTTCCTTTTAAATTTTGCATCCGGTCGTTAGCCCATGTCACTAGCTCAGTGGAATAGCAGAGATTAAATAATATAAGATCTTATCTAATTAGATTTCAACATTAAAAAATAAATAAAATAAGCCACTGCCAGTAATTAGCATACAAACATTTATTTATGCACATATATATAAGATTTAAAATTATTTTAGTATTAGTTTTACATTTTAACATTTAACATTATTTTTAACTTTGATTTTTGACTTTAATTTACATTTAAATTTCTATTATATTATAAGTTTACATTTTAATTAAGTTCGCACAGATGGGATTATAAAAGCTTGTTTTAATATGTTGCTATACATCGGTTACATAGATTACACGGTTAAAAACATTTCAAAGTAAACATAAACGATCAAAAGATAAAATCATTGATACTGGCAATTGCAGAGGGAAATTTATAAGTAACCCAGTAGTATTCACCATAAGATACTTGCATTGTCACCAATGATTTAAAAGACATCCGAATAAATACATTTTAGATACTCACCGTAAGGTATCATTATTTATCGAATGTCTATATATTTTGATCAAATATGGAAACGCAAAACATAGTTAACCAATAAACAATCCATGCAAGCGTCTATAAACAACTTAAATTTAATGCATTTTTATTTAGGGTCGGGTATGAATAGACCACATAAATTTGCTTTTGAAAATAAACATTCTATCCGTATTTAACCTTAGACTAAAATTCGTAGTCAAACTGGTATCAATTCATCTGATATATCGATGTATTCAATGTAATAAAATACGGCAGCACAAAAGGTTAAGAGAAGAAATTGCCTCTTATGAGATAGGAATATTACATCTATCTGCAAAGAAGAGCAATAAAACAAAAAACTCCATAGAAAGGAACTGCGGTATCCGACTTATAATTCCTTCCATAGGCAAACGGAAGTGTGCGGCGTATGAAGCGATTCTGCCCGTAGCGAATCAATATTACATCTACTAATCACACCAATATATCCAATCCATTGACCCAATTTAACCACGAAACAAATAACCTAAGATTACCCTCCCCTAATATAACTTTACAAATCTATACAGCCATTCACGCCCGACTTTAAGTTTAACATTTATATAATTTAACTTAACGGAAAACAGAAATTCTAAATAAACTTAAAGAACAAAGTTAAATAAATGGAAATGATTTTAAATAAATAAATAACAAATACATCAAATAACATTATTAATGAAGAATTTAGTTTGGTCAGATAGGATTCTATTGCATTATTTACTAAAAAGTTTTAAAATTTAGAGTTCTTATTGTTTCAAGTGAATATATAAGTTCTTACGATTTTTAAAACGTCCAACTTTATCCGTTGCTTGCCATGAACGTAAATTCCCACGCCGTCCTAAAATTGGTATCCATTTAGCCGTTGTTTTATTTATTCATTCGGAAGTTTTTTAATTTATTTGGTCCTCAATGTAGGAAACGATAGTTCATTTCTCCTTTCTTTAACAGCTGAAAGAATTGACCGTGCGTCTGTCAATTCCTCCAACTCCGTACTACTACATATAGTCACATCGTAATAATCAATTTCCAGTCACTAATAATTTTCAACCATGTCCTTTTATATTCATTTGAAGGATTGCCTTTACATTACGTCATCGATGCGATGATCCTTTTCGTTGAGGTCCGATTTCCCAATGGATTTATTTCATTTGCTAAAAGTTTCTATTGTTTTCCTCTCTGACCGATGTTTTTACATTTAAATGCCCAAGGCTGGTTTACATTTAACTAATTAACAATCATTTCCATTTCTGATTAATTAACCTGTTTTCCAAATCAAAGATATATTTAAAGATAAATTTAAAGATATAATTTTATCTCTAAATCTTTTTAAGTTTTTGTTTTAAAATACCTTTTCTATTTTTAATACAGTTTTATTTTAATAATTTTTTTTTATCTGTGCGATTTAATATATACGAGTTTAAGATGATATTTAATTTCAATTTTTAATTCTTAAAGAAAATTTTTAAATGCGAACTTTTTGATTTACTTTCATGTTTAATAAATATAAAAAAAAACAATGTAACGAACGTCTGTGCTCGTTACATTATATTAAATGGGACATTATTGGACTTTGTGAAGTTAGGAGAAAAGGTGAAGAGACAATTGATTTAAAAAATGGACATATACTCTACTACAAAGGCACAAATATTGGAAGTATAAGTGGAGCAGGATTCATTATAAGTAAAAAGTGGAAGAACAGCATTGTGGAGATTGAGAGTGTATTGGACAGAGTGGCAAGATTAATTATTCAACTTACTAGCTGATACCAAATAAGCAGATAAATCAGGTTTATGCCCCAACAAGTACTGATGATGGTGAAGTAGTAGAAGACTTTTATATGGATGTACAAAGGACTTTTGATCAAATTAAACAACATTTTAAACTTGTTACAGGAAACTAATGCTAGAATTGGTAACAAATGAAAGATGAAAGTGCTGTGGTAAATTTGGTTAGAGTAATAGATATGAGAAAGGACATAGACTTGTGGAGTTTGCAGAAAAAGAAAAACTTTATATTATGAATTCTTTCTTTGACAAAAATGTTAAAAAGAAATGGACATGAAAGTATCCAAATGAAGGTACAGCATAATTGGATATTTTGACTAAGAGAAACTATATATTTCAAGATTGTAATGTTTTTAATAAATTTAACATAAGAAGTGATCATTGATTAGTAAGATGTAAGAAACATGTTAATGCAAAACTAGGAATAAAAATTATTAAGAAAAACAATATTTACAGTTGATATTCTTAATCTTCAGAAACATTCTAATGAATTTAAATTAGAACTTGCAAATCGGTTTCAAGTAGTAGTAGATTTTGAACATGATTCAGATTTGAATGAAATTAAGAAGAAAATAACTGATACACTTTTAAAAACTGCAGCAAAGATAGCTGGTAGAATAAAGCAATTGATCAATAAAGTTTCTACTGAGACTAGAAAATTTATGAAGAAAAGAAGGAATATGAAGGTATATAAAAATGATGCATTAAAAAGGATTGAATATCTCCAGTTTTGTAAAATGGTGTGAAAAAAAAATTGATTATGAACTAGTAAGGAAAGCTGTAAAAGAGAATAAAAGTCTGAAGAGTGTCAAACAACATTTTGGTATTGGTAGTGAAGCAGATGATCTGATGCTCAGATCCTGCTTCACAGCCCACATCCAATCTCCTACCATCTAACTATGTTCAAACCCGTCTTTGCGCACGTATATATATATATATAAATACATATATTTCTTTTTGCTTTATTATTTTAACACAAATCATGTAAATGCTGATACATCTCAATCTAAAAACATTTTTAATAAATAAATATGTAATATTATCATGTGTATACATGTGTAAATAATAAATATATATTTCAGGGTAGGAGATTGCTAACAAATCATTAAATTATGTTATATATAAATTATACTCAAAATCATATATGAAACTTATTATTTTTTCATATGTAATTTAGCAGTCAGAAATGATGCAATTCTTTTAAAAAGTCTCTCGAAAACAATTACCCGGAAGAGCCCCTTAGATAAAAGTAAAAGATTACAATTTTGTAATAATAAAATAAACCCATTAGTGGAAATTTTGTCCATGCCAGCTTGTTTTAAAATCATAAGACTTATTTTAAAACAATCGTTCGAGAAACTGATAACAGAATTGCATTGTTTCAAAAGTCTTACTAGATAAGAAAGTATCCGGTCAGTTGATTCCAGATGTACATTAAGTGCTTAAACCGCCTCAGGTCCAGCAGTAGTTGCTATGTTACATCATCGAAATAGAAGTATAAATACTGCTGGATTTGAATCCAAAAGGAGAGGAGACCACCAAATTATAATGATGCCAAACCAAATCCACGCCAATTTTAATTTTCACCCAATGTGCTGCGAGTAGGGGAAATTTCACCTTCCCCTCCATTCTAATATGCTTTTCCCATAGCGAAGCTCTGCATCTCGTACTGATGAACTTTAAATATTTTTCCGGTAAAAGTAAAATGCTATCTATCATATATTACTGCAACCCTAGATCTAGTGAACCAATGCCGATGGATTGACTCGTATCAAAATTGCTCTTCCAGATTGCAAGGTAAAAAGAACTTTAGCCGCTCGTAATTCTCAAATCCTGCCTTCTTTGTAAGATTTATTCTGAGTTCCGATCATATATATATTAAATGTTTTCATAGTATGTAACTCTTTATAACTCTATATAACTTATCACTATTAAGCCTCTTATAAAATGTTTTCTTTTATTTCCATGCGGCAGATAATTTTAGTTTATATTTATGTATTTATGTTTTAAAAAAGAAAAATGCCAATAATATTTCTAAAATCGCCAGCACATAATTTATTTTCATTTTCCCCACCCATCATTTATCGGGTAATTAACTCATAACTTAATCAAAACAAGTCTTATTCGACTTGTCCAGGCGCTAGCAATTTTGGATAAACAAATTAATTATTTTCTATGTTTGCTATAGAAAAACAGATCAACATCTGTTTTATAAATGTTTTCCTTTCTAAATAATGCGCTATTTCTTATTATCAATTTATGTTATATATGTAAACCCATCATAGCTATTACCACCACCCGTTTATTTTCGTATTAATTTATATATTTTCATAAAGGCATTTATTAACCGAGATTGAGATTTGTTAAATGTGTAGGAAGTTATGAATAATATTAAGTAACACAGGGGAGGGGGGATCTTCAGATCTTGAAATGTTATATTTAATTAAATTTATTATCCATGTTTGTTTGATGAAGAAACCATACCATTACGCTGGGTATTTCACAATTTATGGGTAGTAAATAGGTTAAGATAATCTTTAAGGCTATATTTATGTCGTATTCTTCAGCATTGCGTGCATATAGGCCACTTCGTTTTATATATTTGTGCTTCTCTCTAATATGGAGGTATTCATTAAGTCGAGCCCATTGTCGTTGCTCAATGTCCTTGAACCAGGCTGTAAAACCACCCTGGGGACATATTTGGTTGTATGTGCGTGTTATATGGGATTGCTCTGGGAAATCCAGCCCAATAAATGCATCGCCGACCACTCTTCGTTTCGATTCGGCCTTACCTCGCTCCGGGGAATCTCGTCATCTTTGATTCGCCTGTACCTCATTCCAGGGAATCTTGAATTATTTCGTCAAACCGATCCTGCCAACGTTTGCAGAGAAAGTTGGTAATTCTCGTTAATAAACTTCATGAAGCACACTCCAGGATTCATTATTGGACCCTCCAACCTGCCGCCATGCACGCACTGCCTTTCAGTATATTTCTAGTCACCCATGAATAGCCATAAGTCGTAATGCGATGATTTCTCTAAACAGACATATATTTCCATTATTTACTATGCGCGTCATTGCGATAAATTTATTATCATTCATATAAGTATTCATCATCCGTCCCGCACATTTGTCATTTTACAAATCAAATTAATAATGATATTGAATAAAAACAAAATGTAATATTTGCTTGTTAAATTATTTTATTTCAAATCGGGTAAATGCTCTTTTCGTTTCTCTGGGGGTGGAATAGTATTTTAATCGTACATTTCCAATAGCGCTAATTCCTTAAGTTATATATATATATATTATTGGCATGGCCGCAAATATCATCAAGTTATTGTAAAATCTGAATTATATATATAATGTTTATGAGGCTAGTGTCAGATAAATAACCAGACATATTTATTTGTTATTAATATAATAAATCTTAAAATATATATCAACTCTCGAATCATTGCCTTCTTTTATTTAATTTAATATCAATTTAGTAGTTATGCTCCATATGATTAGATAATCTTCGTTAAATATATAGTTAATATGCCAAGTCACGAGCCTTCATTGCCCCTAGATTATAGTGTGTTTTAAGTTAGTCTATCATAAAAAGTTAGCTCAGAGTCTTTTTCTGTCTCCGATGAGCGATGCCGGCGGTGAGAAGTAAAATTAGATCGATATCATCAGGATTGTTGCTCATAATATTATAGATCTGGTAAATAGGCAAATAGGGCAGAATTCATGAGTATTCCTGACTTATGTATCTTGCACACGATTGGATTCGAGGTACTTTTGCCTAAATGCTAGATGTTGTTACGTGAACATACAAATCCGACCGGTACAGTAGGAAACTTATATCTGCAATAAGAAAAAAAAAATGGCATTATGAAATGAGTAGAAGAGTTTTATCAAGAATTATATAGTAATAAAGAACAAGTACCTTCTATAGTCAAAATAAGAGTCATAGATCCAATTCATAGATCACATGACCTTATCTCTTAAGCTTGTAAGTTATAAACAGTGAGGTTTGCCAATTCCTCTAGAAGCTTTATGATAAATGCTTAGCCAGAGCCAGCACTTAAAATATTTCTGTCAGGAACCCCTCCCCAAACCCCTGACCATGGTTTTGTGCTTTGGCACTCCTCAGAGAGGTGTCAAGGTAGATCTAGTGTCTGAACCTACCCTGACACCTTTCTGAGGAGTGCCAAAGCACGAAACTATGGTCAGGGGTTTGGGGAGGGGTTCCTGACAGAAATATTTTAAGTGCTGGCTCTGGCTAAGCATTTAATTGGCAAACCTCAATGTTTAAGTACCTTCTATGTTTGTCTATTATATCTTCTGAATTGCCCAGAATTTTAAATGAAGAAATGAGACATGCAATTAAATTTATGAAGAAAGGAAAAACTCCAGGTAATGATGGAATTATAATCAATATATTAAAAGAAGCAGGTGAAGAAACAGAAAATTTTTTGGCAGTTATATACCAAATATCTAAATGATAAAGATGTACCAGATGATTGTTAGAATATAGTATTAATATTTAAAAAGGGTGATAAAGATATTAGAAGTGCAGATCTATCAATCTTTTATCAGTTTTATACAAAATTTTTACCAAGATAATTACAACTCATCTACAGAGAACATTGGATTTCAACCAATTTGAAAGCTCAATTTGAAAGTGATTTTAGTACAGTAGATCATACCCAAGTATTGAGAGAAGTTACTGGAAGGATCAATGAAGTTGTCATTATGCTTTGGATTTGTAGATTATGAAAAGGCGTTTGATTCTATAAACATTTCTTTAATGATTAAAGCATTGAATTATCAAGGTATAGACCCAGGATATTGTTATATTCTGAATAATCAGCAATAATTAGATTACATACTGATACTAGGAAGGTTAACATTGTGAAGGGTGTAAGACAGGATGACTCCATTTCCCCAAAACTTTTTACAGCAGTGCTCAAATAAATATTTTGTGGATTAAAATGGGGAGCTAAAAGTAAATGGAGATTATTTTACTTAGATTTTGCAAATGATGTAGTTGTTTTTGCAAATAATGCTTCAGAGCGTCAGGAAATGTTGCTAGAGTTATCAGATGAAAGTAAGAAAGTAGGACTAAAGATAAATGTTAAAAAAGACTAAAGTAATGTTCAATAAATTTTCTCAAAATATGAAAATAAAGATTGATTATGATGAGTTAGAAGAAGTTAACAACTAGAAATACCTTCGTCAGATTATTATTACAGATGGAAATATAATGGATCAAATTAATCATAGAATTAATTGCTTGGGGTGCTTTTGGTAGAAATAATTTAATACTAAAAAGAAATATTGTGTTTTTCTGAAGGTTTGTGATGATGGTGTTCTAGCTGTATTTGGAATATTTAACTAAAAATTAAAACTTTTCTAAAGACATTCAACACACATATTAGATGATGGAAATAGTCCAATATAAAAATACAGCTAAAAAGAAATATGTCTATGTGTTTGAAAAGGAAGATTTTTAATAAATGTGTTTTACCAGTTCTTTCTTATGGATCCAAGACTTGAACACTTAGGAGAAGAGCAACACAGAGACTTCAGACCACTCAAAGAAGTATGGAGAGATGTATATTAGGAGTTATAAGAAGACATCAAAAATGCAATATATGGATAAGAGAACAAAGAGGAGTTACTGACATCATTGAAAGAATTAAAAGGCTGAAGTGGAGTTGGGCAGGACATATTGCTAGAAATGATAATAGACAATTGAAATCTTAAACCGGATTCCAAGACATTGTAAAAGTGCCAGAAAGAGACCTCATGTGAGATGGATGGATGAAATAAGAAAGTGTGCAATAGTGATGTGGAGAATAGAGACTAGAGTCCAGCGGAGATGGATTGAACTTGGAGAGACCTTTATCCTACAGTGGATTGATAATCGTTGACAATGCTGATGATGATTTTCTTTTAATATTAAATTAATTTTAACAAAAGCACTCCAACCATACTTAATTCTATGATTAATTTCTTTCATTATATTTCCATCTGTAGTAATAATCTGACCAAGATTTTGTATCTAATAACTTCTAACTCATTATTATCAATCTTCATTTTCTTTTTTTGAGAAAATCCATTGATGTTACTTTAATCTTTTTAACATTTATCTTTAATCTTACCTTCATCTGACAACTCTTGCAACATTTCCTCAAGTTTTAACACATTATTTGTGAAAACAACTACATCTGCAAAATCTAGATGACTTAAATAATCCCCATTTACTTTTATTCCCTGAACTTTCCATTTTAATCCAGGAAAAGTATTCCACAAAATAGTTTTGAAAACTGCTGTGAAAGTTTTGGAGTTACCCTATCGTACATCCTTCTCAATGTTAATCTTTTTAGTATCATTATGTAATCAGTCTAATTAGTGCTGATGCATTTTTGTAAATATTCTTCAGAATATGACAATATCCTGAGTCTGTACCTTGATGATCCAATGTTTTAATCACTGAAGAAATGCTTATAGAATCAAATGTCTTTTCGTTATCTACAAATCTAAAGCATAATGACAACTCATATTCATTGGTCCTTTCTGTAACTTCTCTCAATACTTGAATATGATGTATTGTATTAAAACCACTTTTAAATCCAGGTTATTATTTTGTTTGGTTAAAATCTAAAGTTCATTGTAGATGAGTTGTAATTATTTTGAGTAAAAATTTTATGTAGAATTGATAAAAGACTGATAGATCTGTAATTTCTAATATCTTCTTTATGATCTTTTTTAAATATTAATATTAATACTGTATTCTTCCAATCATCTGGTACATCTTTGTCATTTAGATATTTGATATATAACTTTGCCAAAAAAAATTCTATTTTTCTGTTGGTTCTTTTAAGATGTTGATTATAATTTCATCATTACTTGGAACTTTTTCCTTCTTTATAAATTTAATTGCATGTCTCATTTCTTCATTTAAAATCTTGGGCAATTCAGAAGATATAGTTGTTGTAGGAGATATTTTTCCTTGTTCTATATTGCTATGTAATTCACATTTCATAATGTCATCTTTTATTTCTTATTGTAGAAATAAGTTTTCTACCAATACCAAAATTTTGTTTTAAATTCTTGAGACTTTTATTCTCTTCTATAGCTTTCCTTACTAGGTCATAATTATGCTTTCTTTCTTAAATCATTATTAACTCTTTATCTCACCATTTTACAAAATTCAAAATATCCAATTCTTTTTAATGCATCATATTTATATGTTTTCATATAATCTTGATTCAGTAGAAATTTTACTGGTCAATTGCTGCTTTTTTGTTGCAGTTTTTAAAAGTGTATCAGTTATCTTCTTATTGATTTCATTCTAATCTGAAATCTTCAAAATCTGTTAATATTTGACAGCGATTTGCCAATTCTAATTTAAATTCATTGGAATGTTTTTGAAGATTAGGAATATCATCTGTGAATATCGTTTTTTTTAATAATTTTTGTTTAATAGTTTTGCATTAACATGTATCTTACATGTAAATACAACAATGTACGTAAAACACCACACAGGTGTTTTTAACATTTTTTATTTTTGCGAGTGATTTAATTTTGATTGGTGTAAATCACTAGCCAAAATAAAAATTTACTACCAATGGTTTCTCTCGCAAGGCAAGGCAAAACACTAACACCCCACATTTCCATATTACATTCCAATTGTCTTTAATATTAAAGAAGTTTTAAAGAAATTAATCTATTTGCATTCTGAATTTCTATTGTTATCTTTGGTAAGATTTTTCGGAAATGCTCAACCTTTCTGTTAATATAATATTTTTATTTAAATAAATCAATAATATAATATATCTTTATATAACAGCATAATATATATAATAATAATCATGTATAGAAAAGGTCTTTGACAAATATTAATTTTTGCCCTCTATGCAATGTAGATTGTAATTGTAATTATGATCTATGCAATGTAGATTGTAATTATGATCTATGCAATGTAGATTGTAATTGTAAATTAGGTGAAGCACATTGAAAAGGGCAAAAATTAATATTTGTCGTAGATTGTAATTGTAAATTAGTTAAAACCACATTAAAAGGGGCAATAATTAATATTTTCCAAAAAGAGCTTTTTTATGTATGATTATTATTATATATATTATTGCAGTTACATAAAGGTATTTTATATTGTTGATTTATTTAAATATATGTAAAAGCAGCATAATGGATTAAATTTTCCATTGTTAATGAATATCTTCGTTGTATACTAAAACTCAACAAATTGGACTTAATATTCTAAAAAAATCATATTTGATTCTTTGAAATATTTAAAAACTGGTCTGTAAATATGACAATGTACCATAAAACATTGCACAGATGTTTATATTAATATTTTTATTGAAAACTTAATGAATTCTTTATTTTAATTTTTTTTTTTAATTCTGCCTTAAAATTGATACTTTTTTTTATAACAATTATAAAACTTTTACACTACTTCTGACCAGTATTGATGGAATAGACAGTGTTTTTTTTTATTCTTTATATTATGGTCAAATTTATTAAATTCAATTTTTTCAATTGTCACATAAATAAGTAAGATTGAAAGTTTACTTATGTATTTCTTTACAATAATCATTTGAGTTTGGAAAGGTAACCAATTAATAATATAAACTAATTATAGCACTGAGCTAGTTTTTGGTAAAACACTACCTGAAAGCTAGCTTAGTGCTATTATTTAGTTTATATTATTAATTGATTACCTTTTCAACTAAACTCACTGTCAATGAATGTTTAAGAATTATGTAGTTTGTTAAAAATAGTTTAAAAGTTATTTATTATAATAATCAACCAATTAGTGTGTAAAAGTAATCAAAAATACTTTATAAATAAGCAAAAAATATTTCATTATAACAGTGTATATAAGTAGTGCTACCCAATGCAAGCTATAGTAATCAATGAATGCTAGATTTGTGTATATAATCTTCATCTAGTGCCTACTCATCCAATATCCCTTGACTAGTTTACTTCATCAGTCAGGAGTCTTGGATCTGAGAGCAGTGCACCTGATCTTAGGATCTAATGGAACCTACCAGAAACCACTTTTTATTTATTTAGTTAACTGTAAAGCTAGTGTTTTCAGTCCAAGCTAATTTGCTTGTGTAGTCATATTGATCTGAACCCAAATAAGTATGTATACATTTTGAACTCTTTAGTTTTTTAAAAACCACGATCACCATCATCTTAAGAGGAGGATTAGTATAAAACCACACATCACATGATCATTTTTTATGTTTACACAAGAGGTTAACACATTAACAAACTTCATATCATCCAGCACAAGCCATAGTAATCAATGGATGCTAGAAGATTTGTGCATAAAATCCCTTTTCAGTGCCTGCTCACCCAAAATCCCCATATTAGTTTCTAGCTTCTGACTTTCATCATTGAGGAGCCTTGGATCTGAGAGCACTACATGTAGATCTTAAGATTTAATACAACTCTCCGGCAGCTACCTTTTATTTATTTATTTAACTATAAAGTTATGATCCTGAAATGAAAACACAATATTTACTTGTGTATTTATATAAATCCTAAGATCTAGGTGCAGAGTTCTCAGATCTAAGGCTCCTCACTGATGAAAGCTGCAAGCTAGAAATAGTCAGGGGACATAAGTGGGTGCTAAATAGAGATTTTATGCACAAACCTTCTAGCATCCATTGATTGCTATGGCACTAGTATATCAAGAGTTTGTTACTGTTTTAACAACTTATAGGAAATGATGATTGTGTGGTGTTTTAGTGATTTTATATCATTCCTGCTATAGGATGATTGTAACTGTAGTTTTTAAAAAACTAGACTCCAAAATGTATACATACTGAACTAGGTTCAGATTTATATGACTATACAAGTGAATTAGTTTGGATTGAAAACATTGTATTTTCATCTTGGATTCTTCACTTTATAGTTAACTAAATAGGTAAAAAATGGCTCCTGGATGATTGTGTTAAATCATATGATCTAGATACAGTGTTCTCAAATTCAAGGCTCTTCACTGATATAAGCCATAGACTAAAAACTTGTCTGGGAATATTGGATGAATAGACACTAGATAGGGATTTTATGCACAAACTTTTAGCATCCATTGATTACTATAGTTGCATTTTTTGGCAATACTGCATGGAAAGTTTGCTATTGTTTTAACAGCCTGTGTAAACATAGAAAGTGATGGATCATGTGATATTTTATTATACTTCAAAATCATTATGTGAAAACTAGACCAGAAGAACACAAATACTCTCTGGGTATTTCCTATTAAAGAACAAAGGAAAAGTCTTGATCTTGTCTGCAGTCTGCAATATGTTGATCTCTTCAGATTTTTTTTTCAACTTTAACATCAATAAAAGTGTGACCTTAAAATTTAAAAAAAAAAAAAACATGGGTCGTTATTACTTTTGATTATATTAATACTATTATCTAATGATACATAACAACAGTGCTTTTTCTGAGGAAATTTTTAATGATTTTCAATGAAGTTGAGGGTTTACAAATAAGTTCCAGCCATTGTGATTAAATTAAAATGATTACAAACAGTATGTGTCCAAACAGTAGATAGCCAGCAACACCACTGACACAGAAACCATCTAAGGTTGTATTATACATCAGCAATCAATAGTGAAGACTCATCTGACAACAGTGATAAGTCTACAAAGTTCAAACCAGATCTGTAAATGAAGACACCAAACCGATTGATGTATTACTGAATCTGATGAAACCAGAAGATGACAAAGACATCCACCAAAGCATCTGGTTGATTACATTCTCCAGGCCTAATTTTTATCCAGAGAGAGTGAATGTTATATCTCACTTTACTCTCAATAAACAAACTTGTCCAGATTCCATCTTATCTTGATTGGATTGAGCATTAATCACCACACACCAATTGTTATATGAATAGATAATATTTATCCAATAAAGGTAACAGGATAGTGGGTGATGATGCTCAGTGAATCCAATTGTTTTCATTATAGAAGATGATTTGACTATAAATAGTCCAGTTGGAGGTAAAGGGAAACAACAATTTATTGTCAGACCTGGACAGCAATATATGATTAAAGCAGTGAGGCAAGTTTATATTAGAACTGAAAGCTTCTAGAACTTAATTTAGACATTAGGCAAGTTGTCACAGAGCAGCCAGAAAGTCATCATACTTACTCATTAGGCATGTTGTCCTGAGAATGGTAGGCAAACTTAGAAGAGTCCCTTACATTAATAGTTGCATGGCAACTAGACATTATATCAAACCAACATTATCTTTGTTTTAATTAATAAATATTTAATTATATTTTAGGAGTGTGTTTATCATAATCATGCATAAACATAATGGGGGAGGGGTGGTGCAAAAATGTATAGAAAATGATGTTTAATCATTCTAAAAAATATAATATCTTTAGTGAAATTGTGATCTTGCCTTTTTTATTTTGAAAATTCTTTCTATTTAAAAAAATTTATCCCACTTTTTTGCAGTCTTTGATCAAGCTCTCGAAATAATCTGATAATTCAAATCAACTTTTATATTTAGCAGAGACCTTATATCTAGTTTTCTTTGGTATCTTGATGTTGACTCAGAATATTTAATATACTTTATCTTAGCTGTACAATTTGTAACTATTAATGTTAAAATTATATGCAATGCAATGTCTACATCTCAACATATATATTCAAGAGCTTAAATTATATTATAAAGATTGTCCTGATTGAATCTGGTTTTAATGGTTTTTATTGTAAAGAAATTATGTCAGATATATTAATGAAGTTCTCAGAATAAACATCATTTAGTAAAGATATTGTTTAGTTCCAAGAGGTGTAACTTACAAAAGATAACTATTTACCATTTCTTTCTATTTTTCTTATCTGAATATATAGTTTGTTAACAATTGGCTTAAAGGTGATAAAAAAAAAGATCTTCACATTCCGATGTATTGTTAGTGCATGTTTATCAATAAGTATCTCTTCAGGCATTTACACATTTAAATTGCATTGTTATTGACATCAGATAATGTCTTGTTTTCAAATGCTTAATATCTTTCAAAATAATTTCTTCAATTCATAGTTAATATTATAATAACTTGGGTGATCAATATAAGATGAAACTTTTTTTTTTGTTCCTCTTAGCTGGACCTTTTAAAACTTTATAATTGAGCCTGTAGTTTCCCATCTGGTATCAGATAAAGCTTTTAACAAAGTAAAAAAGTTTTATTTAAGGTTAGGGCTGAAAATATATGTATATAGATCAACATGCTTTGTAAAAAAACATAAAGTAATCACTTTACATTATAACAATACTTTGACTTATCAGATTTAGTAGCTGCACTACCCAGAGTACCTTCTGTAATCTTTTACAGCATCTCTTTATATTACTCTGACATGTTGGCAGTCTTGCCTTGAAAGAGTGTTATCTATATTTTTAATGGTTTGTAACACAATACCTACTTTATGATTTTCTCATTGGGATGACATATTAATTCCAGAAAATTTTAAAGCAGCCTATTTTTTTAAATACTGATATAGAAATGACAGTCTAATAAGCTAAACTAACTAAAATGATTTAACCTTATACTTTTTTGCAAAAACAACCACATCATCTACAAAATCTAGATGATTTACATAATCTCCATTTACTTTTATTTTCTAATTTTCCTATTTTAATCCATAAAATACTTTTAAAATCATCCAATTGTACATGCACCCTCTTCCCAATGTTAATCTTTTTATTATTATATATAGCCTAATCACTGCTGTTGAATTTTAATAAATATTCTTCAGAATATGACAATATTCCAGGTTTACATCTTAATGATCTCGGTCTTTGATCACTGTAGAAATGCTTATAAAACCAAATGACTTTTCATAATCTACAAATTCAAAGCATAATGACAGTTCATATTCTTTGATCTGTTCTGTAAATGTTTCAATTCTTGTATGTGATCCACTGTACTAAAACCAATTCTAATTCCATCTTTGGTTAAAATCCAAAGTTTGGTATAGACAAGTTATAGTTATCAGTAAACAATTTTTTATAAAGAACAGAAGACTCATAGATCTGTTATATCTAATATTTTATTTGTGATCTTTCTTAAACATCAATATTACTACGGCATTCTTTTGATCATTCTGTACATCGTTTAGATATTTAATAAATAATTTGCCTAGAATTTTTCTATTTTTTCATTAGCTTATTTTTAAAATATCAATAAACATTTTTATCATTTGTATATCTCACTTTTTCATTTAAAATACTGGACAATTCAAAAGATATAGTAACTGTAGGAGATACTTTACTTTATTATTATCTATTACTATATTATTTTTTATAAAACTTTTCCACACATTTTACAATGTCATTTCTTTTAATAATAGTTTCATTTTTTTTATTACAAAAACAACTCTCATTCCAATACCAAAATGTTGTTTTATACCTTTGACTTTAATTCTCTTTTATAGATCCTTGGTAATTCACAATTATATTTTCTTAAATCATTTATAACGGTTTGACCGATGATGTAAAAAGAGAGGGTCACATCTGACTACTGTTGTACTTAAGATTTTTGAGTAGGATGCTGGAAATGATATGATGAAGTACATAGTCTATTATTGAACCTACTTTTAACAAACCAGCTTAATGTTCATTTATTAATCCAGATGCAATTTGGATCAGTTCATCCACATCTCAATCTTCTTTCGGTTACGTTATTCCCAGAATTCAAACCCAGGGAGAATTTGCTTTTAACTAACTTAACAGGAATGCACCAATACAACAAGCTGATGACTATTGTACCTCTATATAGGTTACAATTGTATAATCTATTTAGAAATCGCTAACTAAATTTTAATTTTATTATATAAGTATGTTATATGTGGGAATACGTTTGAGGTTATAGATTAATGAGTGATTTAATAAACTAGAGAGATGAAATTGATA
Source organism: Epiperipatus broadwayi (assembly GCA_028023455.1). Taxonomy (NCBI): domain Eukaryota; kingdom Metazoa; phylum Onychophora; class Udeonychophora; order Euonychophora; family Peripatidae; genus Epiperipatus; species Epiperipatus broadwayi. Next base: position 1,084,129 of record JAQFVV010012693.1, read on the forward strand.
TTAATAAATTCATTAACATTTATTGAAGAACAAGACAAAAATAAGTTCAATATGTTTTAACAATATATTTAAAAAAAAAGTATAATTATGGATGTCAGCAATGGACTTCTATCATATCAGTACTTTAATAAATTCAGATTACCATCACCAAGACCCTTAGATAGAAATTTATTTTGATGACACCACTTATCTACAAAATTCAAATAACAAAAGAAAGAAAAATAAGCTTGATTTAAACATAACACAAGTCTAAATAATTAATTTCTCAATTTCCATTGATGCATCTATTTACGTGATAATCCATATCCAATGGTCTAAATTAGAATTTCTTATGAATCCCCTCCAAAATATATGTACAATTTATCACATGATAGGAAAAGTCATTCACAAAAAAGGGGTTAGTCACTAATGCAGAAATCAATGTATAATAAGCAATATAAATTCTGTCTCAATAAAGTGTATATATATATATTTAATGTAGTAATAATAATAATAAAGTTTTATCTTATATCATGTAGTAAATGGTCAAATGTCAGTCACTATGGGTGGGAAAAGATTAATCTAGATTTTATTTACAAAAGCCACTTCAAGTAAAATTAACTATCCCTTCCCTATTTTCGACTTCTATTTAAGATTGACTTTCATAAAAAATCAAAATCACACCCAAAAAGAAAATTTACATTTCCAAGTGTGAGACAAAAAAAAAAATAAAAAATATTTAATTTCTTTAAATCAATTGGATTTAAAATTGATGAGTTGACAAAAATTCTTCATATATATAGTTCATGCCTTATAGAAGATTCTCTTTAAATGAAGTACAGGCTGTTTATTAGCATCTGTTCATTGTACACTCAGAACAATTCTATGTTGGCCCTCACTCGATTTTTTCCCACAGATCCATCAGTAAGCATTTCATATATGACAAAAGATGTTTCTTCGGCATTTCAAGAATAGATAAGGGAAATTCTCACACTTCCATGGCAAGGGAAAACAACGATCCACTTATAACATCGTCAATTTAGCAAGAAAACATAACGTGGTGGTTAATTATAAATGATTTTTTAAAAATTTGCTATAGTTGACATTATATAGGTTTCACGCATGATTGAAAATTATTTCAAAATTATACTTTGAATACTGGACATCTTTAGTATTCTTCGATTCATGTTCGACTAGAATGGTCATGATTATTTGATATAAAATACGTTTAAAGTGAGTTTCTGACTTTATTCACGCAGGTGAAATCTTTTATTCTTCTTTGCTTTAAATATTTATTTTACTTATCATGGTGTTATATGAAAATTATATGTCCGAAAGTAGCAATTTTCTGGAACAACACATTCAATTTCTCTTGTATTCTAAAAACATTTTTTCTTTTTTTATTGATATTGTCTTTTTGCATTTGATATCTTTTGTTAATTTGAATAACTAATCTCAATAACCTTTTTGATATACTAATAATCTCCACATTGTTGCAGTTTTTATTCATAATAAATCCCATTCTGCTTGTACTTCCAATGTTTGTGCTTTGTAATAAAGTACATGTTCACCTTTTAAATCAATTGTCTTTTCATTTTTTCTTCTAACTTCACAAAGTCCAACAATGAATGTCTTATTTAATAATACACAGTATTTTTCCAATTTGTGCAATGTGTCCACTTGAAAGTAGTCTATATTTGTAAATACCTAAATAAAAGGTTGTCATTGAATGGCAACCTGGATTTCTGCTTTTGCTTGCTATCTGCTGGATTGGCTGATGACTTTTCAGTCTCCTGGGAATAAGGGTCACATTTTATTTTTGTTTGTCATGATTATAATTATTTATTAAAAGAAACAAACAAACACTATTCACATGCACATTCATCTTGCCTTCAGAAACTACTGGTATTTCAGTTAAAGACCATGGTTTTTTTTCTTGATCTTAAACTTAGACATAAAAAGTTAATCAACACACCATCCTGGAAATTGTGAGTTGGTGTACTGCTCTTTTATTATATGAATAATCACATAGTAACAACTGCGATAACAAGAATGTACAGAGTGGACATTAGGAATTTTCCCTATTCTGTTTTTTAAGATATTGAAGACAATCAAGATGTTTCAGTTAGTAGCAAAATCCTTTCTCTAGTCAAAAAGTATATAGGTTTACACATATTGTACTTACATTATTAAAAGCAATTTTTTTTCTTTTGTATTTAAAGTAAAAATTTGTTTAAAGTCATATTTTTGTGTGTGTTGATCTTTATCACAGAGTTAGCAGGTTTTTATTTTATTTTTTTTTTTAAAAAAAAATAGATTGAACTTACTATAAACATTTAATTGCAAAAATTAAAGAAAATGTCCTTGTTTTTTGGTTGTAAATTAGGATTTCTTACCTTTTCAACTTCATCATGGTGATTTTGAGAATTAAAATTAAAAATACCTAAGCATTCTTTTTTGTGTGTTGATGCATACTTATGAATTATTTTATAAAGGTGTTATGAAGAGAGTAAATGAAAAAAAATTTAACATTCTTTGTATAAATGAGGATTAAGACATTTAATGTTGTAACTTGGAAAAAAAATATTGCCCTTAAGCACTTTAATTATGTAAACACTAGGACATTAAGTTGATTATTATAATCTCAAACACATAAATCATGTTGCCATGTAGCTGATGTGAACTAGATAGAAAGATTAAATTTTATTTTATTTGCAATTTTTATTTTACCTTTTTTCCAGATTGCATAGTTATTTTGGTCAATATTTCAATATATATCATTTTGAAATAAATTTGTATCATAGGTGTATCTAAATACTTTGTATATATATATGTTGAAAAACATCTATATCAGTGGTCTTCAATCTTATCAAACCTGCGGACTAGCAAAAATAAGGATAAGATTTTGCAGACCGGTAGAAGTCTACAGATAAATTTTCTTAAAGATTTAAACTGCTTAGTCTTAGATGAGCATAATTGTTATAACTGACCAAAACAACACACTAGTTACTGTGTATTGTAATGGTGTTGCTTACCTTCACATGCTGAACACTCTTTCTCGAGTTGCGCAGTTATACTGCTACAGAAAATAGTATATTCTCATTAATGTGCCTGCATTGCTACATTTATTATTTCATTGTTAAAACATGCAAAAATAAAATGTTATTCACCTGAATGTTGGGAAATATCACAGCTAGTGTAATTACATGACAATGATTATGATAAATGTAATATCTGTATTTAAAGTTAAATATACAAGATGAAGTTATATATATATATATGGAGTTTGTATAATAAAAAACTTTTTTTTTTAAAATTTTGAATCTGGTGTTATTTTAATCTCATTTTTACTCAGTTAAAAAAAAAAGAAACAGATGAAAAGTTGTTTTGGTAAAGTGTCACATAGAAATAAAACAATCATTATAAAGATGTCATTTTGCTAAAACAAAAAAAAAAGATAATAGATTTACATTCTCGATGAAGGGAAATCATCATCAATGATCTATCTCCATTTTGTGAAGTTTACAATGTCAAAAAGAAATATCACACAAAATAAAAAGATGATACAAATGCAATAAAAAAAATTTCTATATGTGACCAATAAATGAGTTGACGCAATACAGAAATGCCTACAAGGAGTGGTGCAATTATCATGAGATTGATGCTTTGTCTTTTAAAGATTGCATTTTCAAATAAATTCCTTTGATTATTATTTAATAATTATAGTATTATCTACTAATTTAAATAAAATTTTGATTTATAATTAATTTTATTTAAGCAATTGCGATAAAAAAAATTGTTTATATTAATTAAAAGTTTAAAATCTTATTATTTTGTTATTACAAACTTTCCTGTCAGTCTAGCACGGACCGGCAGAAAACTTCTGCTGACCGGAAGAAAACTTCTGCCGATCGGCACCGGTCGGCAGACCAAGGGTTGAAGACCACTGATCTATATCATGCCAAAGCTTGAAAATAAATCATGCATATGTGGAGTTCCTACTGTAATTTTAGCAAACACATTCTTAATATTCTCTTTCTTAAAGTTATTTGAATTTTCACTAATCTCTACTTTGATATCATTTTTTTTTTAACAAACATTAAATAAGCATTTAATTCATTATTTATTTTACATGCATTGCTACTACTATCATTACTTACTATCTTAGATTTTTTTTTTTTACATTTTCAAATTATTTTGTACTGCTATCTTTAATTTTCCTTGGGTTCTTATCCAAAAGTATATTAGAATTACCCAAGAGGAAAATTATTAATAAAAGCATAATATTCACAATCCATAATATTAGCACTTAAAATCTTGGCAGTTATTTTACATTATTAACAATTAATTTTAGAATCAAAATTTATTATGTGAACATAAATAATAAAATAATTGTCATGAGTAGTTTGGTGCAGTGATAGAGTTTTGGATTCTGAAGTTAAAAATCTATGAATCATAAACCAGTAATCTCTTCCAGTGCTTGAACTTTTTATGAATTCTCAAACAATAAACCATTCAACTATTTTTTTTTTTTTAAAAAAAATAAGATTACTTTTTTTTTCTGCAATCACGTTCTTTCTTCAATGTGTAAATTTTTTTTTTTTTCTTTTTGTCACTTTCTAATTTTGAATCAGATTATTAAATGTTTTGTGATGCTAATGCCTATTACATAGGTTTGTATAAAATAGCTTCTATATATGTTGCCAGCTTAATAAATAGATTTCAAATAATAGATTTAGCGTATATATTAACACTCACAAAATATTACATTTTCTATAAACTTTTTAAAAGAGGTTCTGATGAAATTTAATAGCCCTAATATTTATGTTTTATTTTGATGTACTTAATTATTTTTATTTTTATTTAGTAAAGCGCTTTTGTGAACCCAAGTATTATAGACGTCCTTGGAAGATTTGGTAAGACATTTATTTTTATGGTGATTTATTTTATGATAGGAATATTCTCTGCTTCTGTCAATGTATAGCAATGATTAAATCATCAGGACTTTCAAGTGATTAATTTTTCTTTCTTATTATTATGGAAAAAATTATTCAGTTAAATACTGATAGCAAATACAAAATTTAAATCCACATCAATTAAATATATTAAACTTTATGTACAGATAAATTTTGCCTATGTTTATTCTTTGGATACCAACAGATAATAACAGTGTGATTTGTGTACTTTATTTTCAAGTTTTGCTTATATTAAAATAGAATTTTGTTTTACTTTTTTGAAACTGAGACTAGACTTTATGATATAATTGGACTTACTGGTAATTTTAGATCAATCTGAAAATTAGAAGGAAGTATTTGATTAGAATATCACTATTTTTTATATTTGAGATCTATTGATTGTCTATCTTCCACAAATCTTTATTTTCAGTTTTTGATCATAATCAATTTTCAGAAGCATGCAGAAAGAAAATAAACGAGTAAATTGGGACAATGTTATTCATTATATATATTTCATTAGTATTGTTTCATATAATAAAAAACTAAATATTGATCCAATTTATTGAAAATTAAAAGTACTATCATAATTTTATTGTATAATAAAAAGTATCTGTGTATAAATTAATTAAAAGTTATTTTAAAATACAATACAACCATAACTTTGTTTTATTCTCTTTATGAGATATTTAAGACTTTTTTTAAAAAAAGTAACATGATATATTAGCCAAGTTTAAAATGAGTAATTGCTTTGCTTAAAGGATGTAAATATTTTATTATCTAGGAATAAATAAATTCAACAGGCAATAATTTATGGAAATTATTGTAATTATTTGTAATATAAACTGAATTGTAATCTAAATGTGTTTACAGTATTTTTTTTTTTCAATTGCCTTTTCACTTTATGAAATTTTTTGTTTTATATTATACATGCCAATAATTTTAACAGTTTCAGACAAAAAGATAAGATTTTTAAATTTGAGATTTTTATTCTTAGATTATTGATATTATCATAAAATGTGTAATAGGAAAATCTTTTCTAAAGTTGCCTTGTGATATGATTATTATTATTATTGGTTTGATTACTTATGTATTCGTTTTTATTAAAACTTCCATTCATGGGAAATGAACTAAAACCTGAATTAATAGCATTTCTAATCCATAATTACAATTTGAAAATGTAATTAGAGAGAGAACAGCCTTATCCTTTTTTAAATGTGCCTTAAATGTTTGTATAATAGCCAAATAATGTAGTTTTGACTCTAGAGGAACCTTTCAAACCTCAACACAAGATAGACTTTATAAAGATAAGAGTGGTATCTTATCTTTAACCTAAATTCATAATTATATTGGCAAATCTGAAGCATCTCGATTTGAGAGCATGAAGATGCTACTCTCTTCACTTTTAAATCAACTATTTTCTTTCACAAATTAATTTATCCGAAATTTTGCAATTTACGAGTTAATATTAAGATCATTTTAATGGAAATATAGAAACTAACATGACATTCTGATTATTTATCAAGCGCATAGAAAGTATGTAATTAGAGAGAGAATGGCTTTAACCTTTTTTCACATACTTCTTAAATGTTTCTATAATAGTCAAACAATGTAGTTTTGACTATAGAGGGACCTCTCAAACATCAACACTAGATTGAGACTTTATAAAGATAAGAGTGATGATTTATCTTTAACCTAAATTTTTAAAATAATGGATTTAAAAATGAAGAGAGTAACATCTTCATGCTCTCGAATCAAGATGCTCCAGATTGGTCTATATAATTAAGAATTTAGATTAAAGATAAGATGCTGCTCTTATTTTTATAAAGTATCTTGTGTTGAGGCTTGAGAGATCCTTCTATAGTCAAAACTACATTATTTGGGTATTATACAAACATTTAAGATGCATGTGAAGAAAGGTTAAAGCCTTTCTTTCTCTAATTACATACTTCCTATGCATTTGATAAATTATCAGAATGTTAAATTTGAAAATGTGTTAAAAAAAAAATCACTAGGATTTAGTAATATTTTTTTTCCATTTTACTTATGCTCTCAATATAACTTCTTAGTGACAAAGGTTCATTTGATATCCTGTTTTAAACAGTAAGGCAGATAAATAAAATGAGTTGTCTGCTAAAATTAAGTAAAAAGAATTTCCCTTTATAAAAGATATCTTTCCCATATTAATCATACCACTTAATTGAAATATCTAATTTTGAACAATAATGACATATTTAGAATGTTTTCTTCAGTTTTCATATGTGCATTACATTTGATATAAAAATAATAGTATTTATATTTACAATATTATCTCATGAAGATGCAGATAATGAAAGTATTTAAAGTTTATCTTTAAATCTAAATCTTAATTTACTTTATATATATATATTAGATAACCCAAAAATATTATATCTACACTACACAATATTGAATATTTTTATAAAGTTTGGGAAATTGCCAGAGATATATGCTAATTATGAATGGCTAGAAAATTGCTATTATTATTTATTTATTTTTAAGCATTTTTCAATTCTTTTTAAAGGATTTATTTGTAATTTATTTTTATTTTTTATCTGCCCTAAATAAAACACAATTTTTAATCATAGTTTTTTATCTGATTTATATTTTCACAATTTTATCATTTATTCTCAGTATTTCTTACACTTATTGCATGATAATGAGAAAATTATATATATATTTAATCTCTAAACCTTCTGTCTCAATCATTTGCTTGGTCATTTTACTAATATCATATATATTTTAATCATCAATATTAACTTTGTTTTGTTAACATCTTAATATTTTTTTACTATATAACTTTATGTTCATTAATATTGTGTTATTTCTGCTTAATAATTTATTGATTTATTTATTGTTTTCTTAATCATTCACTTGCTTAATATGTTATTGGTGAGCTCATTGATAATCAGACAATACACTATTTGTGATGGCAAATATTATAAGTTCTAGACAGTCTCTGTTTTTTTTTTAATGATATTATAATGTTATCTTGATTATTTATTTTCATATGGTCATCTATCTTGTAAGCACAGCACGATTTAATTTACAAGTATCAAGCTTTCTGCATTCACAATTTTTTTAAAAAAATTATATTTATTAATTTTCTTTCTATTTAAAAATAATAAAAAGTGAATTTTATATTACAAATTTTGTCTCCAATTAATTATAAATTATTTTTATAATACCTTAAAAGCACTTTGCACAAACAAGGAAATAATAAAAAATAAAAATGTTGTAGATTTTTAATAATTTTTAAAACAATATAGATGTTTTTCAATTTATCCACTAAACATCACATATTCACCATTTTCTATGCTTATACAACTGTTAAAAACAATGACAAACTCTCCATATAGTAATGCCACCCACTGCAAGCCATAGTAATTAATAGATGCAAGAAGATTTGTGCATAAAATCCCTATCTAGTTCATACTCATACACTATCCCTAGATTAGTTTCTAGCTTGTGACTTTCGTCATTGAAGAGCCTTGGATTTGAGAGCACTACACCTAGATCTTAGGATCTAATGCAACATTCCAAAATCCATTTTTTATCTTTTTAGTTAACCAAGTCCAAAATGAAAATATAATGTTTTCAATCCAAACTCATTCACTTACATAATCATATAGATCTGAATTCAGTTCAGTATCAATCAAGTTTTGGTATCTTTGGTTCTTTAATAATCATAATCATTGTCATGAGTCCTCAATTATGAAATTCATAACCTAGAAACTTGTCTGGAGATATTGGATGAGTGGGAACTAGTTAGGGATTTTATGGACAAATCTTCTTGCATCCATTAATTACTATAGCTTGCACTGACTGTATGGCACTACTATATGGAGAGCTTGTCACTATTTTTCAATTAAGTATTAATTGAATGTTGGCCTACTAATTTCAGTCAGGAATGTTATCTCTGTCTTCAAATAGAATTTCAAAAGGAGATTGAGTATTTTTGCAATTATTATTTTTTGCTTTTTATTAGTAACTTTAAAAAATAACTACTTCATAAGCTATCATTTTTAAGTCATCTGCTTCAAAAAATAAATTCTTGAAGCATAATCTCTCTTTAACAATCAAGTAAAACCATTACTGATTTGTATGAAAGGAAATTAGAATAAATGTTTGTGTAAAAATCAAATGAATAATGAAAACCAAAAGTAATAAACCTGATCTTCCTAATATTACATGTACAATACCATAAATCTGGTTCCCTAAAATCCAGCAATTTTTAATATCAGGACAAAATTACAATGAGACCTTTTAAATTTTCATGCAGCAGCTGACAAATTAAAAGAAAATTTATTTTTGATAAGAAATGGTCTCTCTAGTTCTATTTTTATTTAAAAAATATATTTTTTTATTTATTAAAAGTATCACATGATCACAATTTCTGGGGATATTGGATGAATAGGCACTACATGGGGATTTTATGCACAAAGCCTTCTGGCATCCGTTGATTACTCCGGTTTGCTATGAGTGGCAATACATATAGAGAGTTTTGCCTGTTTTATTAAAAGTATCTGAGGCAGTGTTAAAAATAAGTTACTTTTTTACTTTTTCAAAGATTTTTACTATTGTTTAGTATGTTTTGCATATATATACTGTGCCAGTCAAAACATGCTTATCCATCTAACACGAGCTGGAACTCACAAAATGTACTTCAAACCCAGTCAAGCCTGAGATTTAGGTCAGGGACCAGCCTGGATTCGAACCCACTCTCCAAGCACCAGATCTAACACCCAATGGATAACATAACAATGGTAGCACACGAGATTTAATTCTTCATCCGGCCCACTAGCAAATCGGAGAAAACAATAAGACTCATGGACTTAAACATATATATAAACAACGTAAATACTAGACATTCCACAGATAAAATCTAACATATTTAAATAATAGGGGCTTTACTAATGAATACTTATGGGCAATTAGTGAATTGGATTGATTTAATAATGAGACAGAAACTGATATATGATGAATTAAAATATATTTATTGACAATTGTTGTTGGCAAATGCACACAGGCATTTCATTTATAAAGTAACATTCTCTAGACTATTTGAACAATAATTGATGTTGGCAAATAGGTTTGTGGCTATGATTCAATGGAGCCAAATATCCTGCTATACAACTAATCACTACATTAACTTATTTGTTATGTCCTTTTATAATCAATTCGAGTGGCTCTTTTACGTAAAATCAAACCAAGTCTAGAGTGAAACTTAATACATCTTAATTATAATAAATTTATTTTAACTATGGGCTTTTAAAGCATCCCAGATAGCTTAAGATCGAATGGGTTTTCAAGAATGCTTCGGTTCAATGCCGAAGATTGCATATTAGGGAAGGAGAGTTGGCTATAACGATTTTACTAATATGCTAGGCACAAGTAAAGTATAATAATAAAGTGGCTCTGCGGATGGAAGAATAGTTTTAGGGTTTTTGTGACAAACAATGGTTTACCCAATAACCGGTCGTCATGCTGCTAATGGGGAACCTTTATTTGGTTCAGAGGCGGGGGACTTACGTGCTAATCTGGCCCGTAGCTCAGACTTCGCTACTGCACTACCCATAAGAGAAGATGTGCTGGCAACGCCGTGGCTCCATCTTATATATAAAACAGCACAACGAGAAAAATATTAATAAGTTTCACATCCGCCAAGCCGAAGGATATTATAAATTAAAGATCATATATTAAATGAACACTAGATCATCAGCTTGATCAAAAGAGCCAACTCTTCTGTAGCATGAGAAATACGATATGCTACTGACAGGAATATATAGATACAAACTCTACTTTATCCCGTTCAATCTCTTTAGTTATCTATAACTACTAAACTTTTAAAAAGGAGGAAAAGTATATTTAATAAGGGACTTACGAATACTTTACTAAAAAAAAATATACTTATGATTGCACTCCAGGCTAGTTTAATCTTTAGTAATATAATAATTAAAGGTTGAAAAGCCACATTTTATATTAATTAATTTACTAAATGACAAAATATGAATTTGGGTTTCGAAACAGCGCACGAAATGACGCTATATAAATAATAATACGGAGATTTTAAATTCATATCTTTAAAAATATTTTAATAATTAAATGCACGCCGTTTCGAAATATAGGCATAACTAATAATAAATAAAATAAGCAAAAGAAAAGCAAAATATAATTGCAGTGATTAAATTATATAGCAAAACATTAATTAACAGAAATTTAGCAAAAGTATTTCATTTATAGAATTAAAATATTTTAGGAAACAATTTAGACAGTTTACACTATTGTATTAGCAAAAAGTATTTCATTTAAATATTATTTCGAAAACAATTTAGATAGAAATTTCAATAATATGGTTAGCTAACCTGTTTTTGAAGAAATAATGAATGTTTTTGAAGTGCACACAGAGCTCTGCGATTTTAAATAATACTAAAATAGTTCTGTAGCTAAGGAGAGATTCGAGCTGGAAACGAAGGTGACTTCTTTGGCGGCTTATGGCATCTTCAATTTAGTTGGGAGACGATTTTTAAAATAGTATTTCTTTAGCTGGATTGAAATCGGAACGAAGGCAAATTATTTTTACGGCTTATGGCATCTTCAAATTTAGTTGGTGTAAGCTTGGTTGTTCCTTTGGCATTTGATGGATTGAACTAGGCGTTCCATCACGGGAAAGCAGCAAAATTTTGCCTGACTTTAGCCAGACATGTTAAGGTTGAACAATAATAAAACTTCTCCTGTTGACTCTCTTCAAAAGTAAGATGGATTCTCCCTTCCCGCTTAAAATAAGGCCTATTTATATCCTTCTACTAAACTTTAACACCTTTCTGGAATTTCGTAAGCCTCGGGACCAATTGACTTTTAATTAAAGCAAAATAATATAATTCAATTTCTACAACAACTGATAAAATCTCCGAGGTGTTATATTTAATTTCCTTAAAAAATGTATCAAAATATATAAACTATATAATTTGATTCATTTTCATTAATTAAATTCCTTTTCAGGTGTTATTACTTAGCAGAAGGAACGGTATTCTGATTTAATGAAAAAGTCTTTTGTTGCAAACAAAAATCAATCAGAAAACAGATTTTACTTTTTTACCCGGGTGTGTCACTAATTGATATCTTGTTTACAAAAATTCTCATTTTTAATTGCGAACAGATAATTCTTATTTTATAAAACTAAATAACTTTTAACATATTTGTTTATTAAAAAAAAAGCAAATTTAACGAAAATACTTGTTTCAACTATATATGTAAAACATTAAATCAGAAAACCGTTAAATAAATTAAAGAAAACATTTACATTACTTTTATTTAAACTTAAATATATATGAATCATTTTGCCGTTATTCCAAGGTTTAAATTATCCATCCACATACGAATATTATAGCGAATATAATTAAGAATTGACTGAAAATTAATAAAACATTTTATAATAAATTATGAGCATTTCTCCGCTATAATTTTATCAAACCTGTCTAATTATAGCGTGTTTTCGTATGTAAATGGATGATGCCATTCAAGCGGCCATTGTAGCAAAGTTTTCCCGCTCGACTTATATATTACATTTTTACATTTAAAATAGGTTCGAAACTAGTTCAGACGAGTAGGCCATTAGGTTGATGGTGAAACGGAAAGGGATTGGAGGTTTCCGTTTCAATACACACACATAGGGGTACTCAAAATCAATTGGAATATTATAATAAAAAATTATTTCTTTATTTTTAAGTGTTATAAATTTAATATCTTTCAAATTACTGTCCATTTAATGCAGTACATGGATCTAAATGTGTTTTTCAATTTTTAAAATAGTCTGGAAGTACTTGCAAAGTGATGCATTTTAATGCATGTTTTTTTTTTTTTTTTTTTTTGCCACCACTTCTAAGTCCACAAAAAAAAAAAAAAGAGACATTTTTTCATTCAAGAGATTTAAAAAAAAATGCATGAAGTGAGATCAAGCAAACATGCTGGTAGTTAAGCGGATCATGCTGAATTTAATTAAAAAGTGTTCCATGTTCAAGGCTTTGAGAGATGGTTCTTTGTGGGGGTGGAGCTTGGATTCTTTTCCTCATCACAAAACAGGATGTTCATGTTTTACCACATTATGTAAATGTTTCAGAACTTACAGATAAAAGGTCTGACTATTATGAACTAAATTTTAGAGAAAAATGCCATTTGCTTAAAAAAAAAAGAAATTAGCATTGTTTTGACTTTGAACTTCACTTGATGCTTTTTAGGGATATGGTGAATTTAATATTTCAAGTAAACCACTTGTAAACTTGTTTTTTCATGAGATCAGCTTTCTTGTAAGCTGTTTTAAGTATTACAATTTTTTTCTTTGTCTTTTCTGTAAACAAAAATAATATTTCACATTGTCAAATGTTTCAGTCATTATAAAAAAATTGACAAAAATGCAAAATTCACTTTACAGAACAATGTGTTACATGGCCTCACAATTTCACACAATGATGTCATTTGGCATATTCCAGCAAGATATATATATATAACAGCAGAAGTATATACTGCAACACATGCACAAACCAGAGAATGATTCCGGTTATTTTTGGATCTCACATATATTGTAAATATATACACTTTAACTTTTAAAAAAATATATTGAAGAAAATGAAGATTTATACAGTGAAATCTGTTATTATTCCCATTTTTCTAATTTTCCCAGATCTTTTTTTTTTTTTTTGCCTCGAACTTATAGAATTAATGTTATTTTTACCCCATATGGCATCAATCCTTCAAACATCATTTTATGTATCTTATCATCAACAAAATTGATAATAATGCAATATTCTTATAGGGCTAGTTTAGTTTTATAATTTGAAATTATCTACCAATATACTGTTACTTTATACATGTAAACAAAAGAAAGAGAGAATATTTAAATGTAATAATTAGAGATATGTTTAGCAGTGGTATTGTTAGGTAACTATCAATTGCAATAGCTTTTTTGTCTCAAGTTTAATTAGAAGCAAAAAGAAGTCCTTCTTTTATTTCTAACTCAAGTTTTTATATGGATTTAAACTCAGAGATATTTTTATAAATATGAGAACTTAATTTTTTTTTTTTTCATTGTAGTTAATCCGTGATCATATGTGATCTAACATATACAATTCTCTGAATGAGATGGATTGTTATTTACAAGATATCAAGAGAAGATATGACATTTTTAAGTCTTCATATTTATAAAAATATCTATCTGAATTTAAATCCATGTAAGATCTTGGATTAGAATGAAAGAGAGATTTTCTTTTGTTTCTAATTAGATTCAGAATGAAAATGCTATAGTTAAATACTAAAGCAAAAAAAGTTTATCTTAGGGTATCAATAATAATTGATGGTTGTTTATAAACACTGTGGCTACATCTCTCTCTAGGTATCATATGGAATATTCCATTCTTTCCTTTGTTTACATTATAATTAATTCATGAAAATGTTTAATCTAACATATATTGCTCTTTGGGAGAATGAATTGCTATTCATAGAATATCAAGAGAAGATGTGATTCTTCTAAGTTCTCATTTTTATAAAAATATCTGAGTTTAAATTCATATAAAATTTGAATTTGAAATGAAAAAGGGACCTTTTGTTTTAATACTACAGCAACATAATTTTGCTTAGAATTGTCAGTAGTAGTTGATAATTATGTAATAACAGCATTGCTAAATGTATTTCTAGTTATTACATGAAAATATTCATACTTTTGTTTTTGTTCTCATCATAATTAATCCATGAAAATATTTATTCAAAAATATATATAGGCACACATATTATAATTAGCTTGTCATTATTGGATAATATTTTGTAATTAAATTTTTATAATTTTAATAATGAATTAAGGTATATACAGAATAATCTTACAATTTTGCAAAACTATTTTTTTGCTTCATTGACAAGTCTTTTTTACATTTTTTTTTTTTATATCTAAATTTTATCTAAGAATGTAAATAATTCCCATAATTTTAAACTTTTCTCGAAAAAATGTAATTCAATATAAGTAATACATACAACACATACAGTAAGAAAAGCTTGTTTAATACTTTAAAATGTAAATGTTAAATACATTAACACACTATACTGAACATGCTTTTGACTAACTACTAGTTATATTCATAGTCTAAAGTATTAAACAAGCTTTTCTTAGTTTATGTGTTGTGTGTATTATTTATATTGAATGTAAAATAAGAATCTTATTGCCAAAAATACTTTTTTTTTTTCAAAAGTCAACCCACTATCATTGTCAGAATCAAAATAAAAATTATCCTAATTTCAACTCTTCTTTTTATCCCCATGATAATACTTTAATGTGATCACTTTCCTTTTATATTTAGGTTCTGTTTTTATTTGAATCAATGAGAAGTGATTGGAAAAAATCATCAATAGAAATATATCAACTTTGCCAAAGTCTTGGATTAACTCCAAGCACCTTAAACTTCATTCTTTAAATTTGAGCATATATTAAAAGAGATTTTATATTTTCTTTTATTTGAAAAAAGAAAAACAAACAAGATTGTTATTTTATTCAACAAATAGTATTGTACAAAAAACATTGAATATTATTATAATACATAATCTACCTTAAGTTTCATAATGTTCTATTAGGTGGTGCTTTAGAGAGAAAGTAGAAATAACGATGTTGTATAAAGTTTTTACATATGATGGTTGGAAAGATGGCAAAATGGATGAAATATAGTGGGGAAAATTTAAGGAGACTTTAGAATGGATAGGTGTATAGGAGATAGTTTATTTGTAGTCACACAACTTATATATATGAGTATGAATACAGGTAGACAGTTATATATGGTCTTTATAGATATTGAGGTCATGTGATAGAGTAAATAGAAATAGATTATGGGTAAGTTTAGTAAATTTGGGAATGAATGGAGCTTTAGTGGATCTTATTAAGAGATTGTATGAAAATAATTACTATATGTATCAATTAGCAATATAGAATCAGTTAGGGTTAAAAATGGATTGGGACTAAGACAAGGATGCCCTGTGTCAACTATTTTGTTTTTTGTTATATTTGAGAAAAATGGAGAGAGCAGTAGAAAATAAGGAAGAGGGGTAGAGATACCATTAATAGTTGGCAAGGGAGTGTATACATTATCAGGTCTTTAATTTGATGATATTTTCTTTTGTACAGATGTTTGCAAGGATGGATAAAGAGATGGGGATCAAATTTAATGAAGAAAAATCAAAAATAATAATGAAAATTGTTGGGATAAGAGAAGAAAAAGAATTTTTTCTTGGGGGCTATAAAGTTAAATGTGATGAATAAGTATAATTATTTAGGAATTTTTTTAAGTAAACAGAGGAATTGCTTGGATGAATGGGAGAAAAAAATGATAAATGAAGCAAAGAAAAGAAAGGGATTAATAAGGAAATTAACAGTTTTCATATAATAAATGTGATGTAACAAGGATTGTATGGAAGGAAGTAGCAGGGTTAACTTATGGTAGCAATGGGTTATGTGTTAGTAAAGAGTTGTTAGATTACTTAGAGAAAGTACAAAGTGAAGTAGAAAGATATATATTGGATGCAGATGAATGTATGGCAAATGAGGCAATTCAAGGAGAAATGGGATAGTCAAGTTTTTATATGAGAGATGCAAAAAGCAAAATGAAAATATTCAGTAGATAGTAAGAGAATAGCCAAAATAGTATTTAATTGGGTTAAGTAAAGGGCAGGCTACAAGATGGGTGAGAAAGGTAGTATAGTATGCAGAAAATTTGGATAACGACTTTATGTTAGTATACTTGTATAAAAAGTGAGATGAGTATGTTAGGAGAATTGTTAACTGTTACAGTACTAAAAAATGGGATAGAAGAAATAGATGCATTAATAAAAAATGGAGCTGGAGAAATGGAGAATTAGTAAAGAGAATAAAAAGAGTCTAAGTAAATTTAGAAATAAACAGAATATTGGGTGTGAGTTAATTTACAATACTAGTAAGAAAAGTAGTTTACTTTTTAAGGCTCAAACAGGATCTTTAACAACAAGGGAATTTTTACATAATTGGAAGAATGTGGGTGATTTAGGCAGCAAATTATATAAGGAAGACAGGGAAAATATTAGGCATCTGTTAATTGAATGTAAATGCTTACAAGCAGAAAATATACAAATAGTGAATTTGTGGGAGAATAAATGTAAAGTAAATGATTATATAGAAAATGGGTTTTTGGTCTTTATGCTGGGCTTGGAAAAAGATAAAGGGGACTTAGATATAAAGGCCATGGAGTGAACAAAGATGATATGGAAATGGGCTAGAGCAGGATAGAGAAAATATAGGAAAAACTGGGGAATGGAAAGAGAAAGTAATGTGGCTAAAAGTTTTTTCTGGGCATATTGGCTAAGATATTCCTGACTTTGATAAAGGAGTAGCCATATCACATCATATCTTGAAAATATTAGACATCTGCTAATTGAATGTAAATGCCTACAAGCAGAAAGGGTACAAATAATGATGTGGGAGAATAAATACAAACTAAATGTTTATATAGAAAGTAGGTTTTTGGTCTTTATGCTTGGCTTGGAAAAAGATAAGGGAGGTTTAGATATAAAGGCCATGGAATGGACAAAGTTGATGTTTTGGAAATGGGATAGAGTAGGATAGAGAAGAATATGGAAAAAACTTAGGATGGGGAATTGAAAGGGAAAGTAAGGTGGCTAACAGATTTTTTTGCACATATTGGCAAGAGATTCCTGACTTTGGTAAAAGAGTAGCTATATCACATCACGTGAAACTAAACTATAAGAAATAAAATGTCTCAAAAAATTTCAACATAGTAAAATTTATTATATCAACTTGAATGATGGAAGTAATTGTTATTTATTACACATAAAAATAAAATTAACAAGTATTTTTTTATTATTTCTAAATGAAGAAATGGCTTTATTTTTTTAAGGAATGATATATTTTTGCAATTTACCATTGGAATAATAACTGAGGGCACTTTTTAATTTATCATTAAAATAATAATTGGGACATTCTCTTCTCAAATGGTATTTAAAAAATCAACTGCATCATTAAGTTATTTTTGAATTTAAAAAAAATTAACTAAAAAAACCTAGAAGTTTTAAAATGTAAGCAACCACATATTTAAGTTTTATTACACAGTTTAAAAAAAGTTTGGCACTATATTACCAGATCATGTTACAACATCATAAATTAAATTAGTAATTAATTACATTCACTTTTCGGTTGTCATAGCGGCTGCAGTTTTCTATGTGGGAGAAAAGAAGTTAAATCTCAGAGAATTTATTCCAATTTTCCAGTATTTACACATAAGATGTCAGTCAAGTTGTTTTGTCAAAAATAGTAATGTTTTTTTTTTTGTTTCATTACACTGATTTGAGTGGGAAACAAATGTAAATTGTGTGTGCAATGTTTTAGAATTATTTTTTTTTCTATATGCCAGCAAGAATAGTTACAAGTCTCTTAGTTCAATAATAAATACATTTATTTTTATGGATTACATTTTTTATTGCTTTTATTAGCACCATTAAGTCATTTCTTATAGAATACTTTTTGTAATAGTTTTGATTGCTAAATGACTGCATAATAAATTTGATAATAAATATGTACATTTTTTAATGGATTACATTTTTTACTACTTTTGTTTCATACACATTATGGCATCAGTTCATTTCCTGTGGAGTATTTTTGTATTGCTTTTTTCTTGATAAAGGCTGTTTAGTAAATTCAATAATAAATATGTAAATTTTATTTCTTAAATGAATATTCTATTGTTTTTATCTTATATAATATTAGCCATCCAGCATGTTGATCATGAAATTTAAGAAGGATCACATATTGTGATAAAGTCCATATTGTAGCTCCAGCATTATCATTTCTAATGGTTGAACTTCCTATTAACTTCCAAACAATAAATTATTTGATTATTTATTTAATTATTATAAATTATATTAACTCTGATTATTTAAAAACTTATACAGTTATTTATATTAGATTTTTACAAAATCTAAGTTCTACTTTACATATATTTTAATCAATCATTATTACATTTTTCTTTTCTATATATTTTGTGTTCCCAGTATAATCGTTTTCCTATATCACAATCTTTTCAAAAAATAATGGATCAAGATTTAATATGTTGTATTTATGCCAAACTATTTATATAGAGGAATAAAATTTGAAGTGCTGAATTATTGCTATATGCTTACTTAGTGTGTAACAATTGTTAATATGGGATGCCTAAGGGACTAATGCTATTCCATCTATATCAATAAGAAAAGTATCATTCTTGAACCATGGGGGGGGGGGGATCAGAAAGTATTAAAACTTCCTACTTGCTTATTGATTTGAAGTGTCAACTCTATTTGAATTTGTTTGTATGAATTATTTATATCTAAATCTAATCAACAATGAATCTTTCTGTCAATGATCGGGTGAATAAGAAAGCAGAAAATGTGATAAAAATTATAGCCATGATTTTATTCATAAAAACAACAAAATATTATCTGATTCCAGTTACACTACTTTTCAGTCTAACGATATAGATAGGATAGCTCTGGATTGAGATTTAATAAGCATTATTATGTAGCATATATTGATCACTCAAGCTTACAATATGTCACAGAATTGGAATAGTGGAAAAAGAATTTACTACTCTATTAATAACATATATTGGAAAGAAAAATAATAACTAAGTAAAAAGCCAAAAGTTATGAAAATTATTAATAATTAATAGAAAAATTACCATCTCAATATTTACTATAAATGGTTACATTAGTACACAAAAATTAAATTTATTATTGTAAAATCTGTCTATTTGATAAATGATGTGAATCCATTAATTATTTTATTACATGAACTATTATAATACTTCATTTAGCTATTTTATAAACTGTAAGCGTTGTACATAGTCATATGTAAGATGACAAATATGTAATTAATGGTTATTATATGTGCTAGTGCGATGCGATGCAATATGGCTTCTCCTTTCTTGGAGTCAGGAATCTCTCAGCCACTATGCCCAGAGAGACCTATTCACCACCTTCCCTTTCCATTACCCACCCTCAGTTTTTCCCATATTCTTCTCTATTAGTGAAATGGTAGAGTGGCAAATTCTGGAGTTCAGGATTCATGGATTATAGCTCTTGCATTGTCCCTTTCTTTATGCAAGTATCTTATGAATCCCAGAGCAATAAATTATTTGATGATTTATTTAATATATAAAAGTAGTAATTGTGCCATCAAGTCCATAACCCATTGTAAATCCGTATAATGTATAATAGAACCAGTCATGATTTAAAGATTTTTTTTTTAAGTAGTTAAATTTTCCAAATCATTGACTATATACAAAAAAGGATATACAAATAAATATAATCACATTAATATATTTATAATATATATTTGCTGAAGTGCACATCATTTTATTTTTATCAATATATAATAATATATAAGGAATTCGAACTCAGACTTTCACACAACCCTCAACTCTCCTTGCCATCTCATATTGCTAATCCACCTGATCACACACATGTTGAAAAGATAATCACCAATATACGTTTTTCATGCTAAACCAGCAATCATCAGTTGGTCCAGATTACTATCTCTACACATATATACAATCAGTGCTCGGCTTTATATTAAGATAATGGACAGGCTTCAAACTATTCCAACTCACAATTCTTCAACCATCCATTTCATTGAAAATCTGATGATGGAACATTCAAAGCCCATGTTAGTGCCAAGGTTGTCATCCTACCCATGTTGATGTTAGTCATTCTGACCCCTCATGTACCAGAGAATAACCATTTACATACTGTTTAGAATTCATAAGATAAATCCCATTATCTAAATATAATTTTTAAACTATCTTAATTCATGTTGGTATTTTTAGATCTAGTGTCTGAACCTACCCTGACACCTCTCTGAGGAGTGCCAAAGCACAAAACCATGGTCAGGAGTTTGGGGAGGGGTTCCTGACAGAGATATTTTAAGTGCTGGCTCTGGCTAAGCATTTATCACAAAGCTTGTAGAGGAATTGGCAATCCTCATTGTTTATAACTTACAAGCTTAAGAGATAGAGTCATGTGATCTATGAATCTTATTTTGACTCTCTTAATTCATGTTCCCAGTAATTATCTATTTGTATTTTATTTTATTTATTATTATAGTTACTTAATTCTCTTAATATTAAAATCATTATGTATATATTTTTAATTATAAAATCTATTTGTTTTTAACACACAATTAATTTAATAAATATTAAACACAAACAGTATGAGAACTACAATAAATTATATTATGATTAATATTTCTAATACATTTGTATTTATTAATATGTAACATTTCAATATCATTATTACTGGGCATGTTTTTTATTATTACATTTGGTTGTAATACTAACTTCTCTAATTAAAGAACTTATGTATATATATCTTTCAATCTTAGTGCAAAAATTATTTTATTTTATAATATCATTTGGATATTAGTAATTTTGTATATAATTGCTTCATAAGTGTAGAGTTTTTTTTTTGTATCTTTTAAGTATATTTTATTGTTTAAAATATTGTTGTGAATTTTTTATTTTATATATAAATACTGTATAAATAATTCTCCACATATTCATTTTCTTTATAAATCTTGTTTCATTGTTGGCACTTTGCTTTAATCATATCTTATGGTTATTTTTAAGTTTACTAGATAAGTAAACTGGAATGAAAGTTATAGGCTGTGGTCAAAATGCAGGTACTATATAATGGATGATATACTGTATATAAGGTTATGGATAAAAGTCTAAGTTGTGTAATAAACAAGATTTATAAAGAAAGTGAATATTTGTATGATTATTTATACATTGAAATTAACAGGTTAAAGAGTAGATATTTAATTATGTATTTTATAATGTTTAAAAAAAAACTTTCTTACAATTTTACTTACACCTGTCCATTTAATTTTTTTATTGAACATTTAGTTATTGAAATATTGCATGGATTGTAATAAACATTATATAAAGATATTACATGTGAGAAATGGACAAATCTACTGCTAGGCATTATAGTATGTCATTTTCTTCTGTTGATTTTGTGTATTTTGTTTGTTGAGACATATTCTCTTGGTTTATTGGGATATTCTCATATTAGAACCTCATTTTGATTATTTATTTTATTTTTTTAAATAGCTACATCATTCTCATTCTGTAACATAGAAAATCATGAATCTCTATAGCAGACAAATAGCATGGTAATATAGAACATGTTCTAGCATAATCAAACGTAGAAATGGATAAGTTTTTTTAGGGAAATTATTTATTTGAGTTGCTTCTTAATACTAGATGATTCTATTCTCATAGATTAATACATCCGATCATAGATTTTTTAACATAGTTGTGATGGACTGAAATGAAAATTATATTTAAAATGTATTAAATGTTATGTTTTTTTGTTTTTTTTTGGTTATATAATTTTATGTGAGATGTTTTTTTTTTGTTTATTTGTTTGTTGTTTTTTTTTTTGCAATTTTGGTTCATATATTAATGATTTGCTTAAGTTTGAATGAATCATGAAGTGCAAAGAAGTAAAATTGTGATGAAGTTATAATGATAAGCTGCAATAATTAAATTAAAAATATGATCATGAGCTTACAATTATCTGTTATATTCCCTCTCAGTTAGAGATTATTGCAAATCCTTTTTAGCAATTACATTTATTGAGCATTTTATATAAAGTGATTAATAAAAGTAGCAGATATGAAGAAAATCTTGATGTTTTAAAGCTGTTAATAAAGAAGAAGTCAATTAGAGTTTTAATATTTGAATTAAAAAAAGTTATGGCTATCAGATATTTGTTTTTAGACCCCAAAGGAATAATATTCCATAAATTTTAGTAGCAAGCAGAAAGAAATATAAACAAAAAATAATTGTCTGGTTAATTATATGATATTCAAATACCCTATTGCCCAACATCCTATTATTAAAGTGAATATTTAACAATTCCATTCTATTAGTCTGAAACATTTTTTTTATTTACATTACTCAGCTAAGAGTTGATCTTGGAATCTTTAGCTTTAAAATCTGCCTTTTTATCACTGTATTAACTACACAAGACAAAGAATATAATCTTAAGGAAATTAGAATTTCCAGCAAGGATAGCAATAATCAGGCTACACAAAAGCTTGTGTGGATATTAAACAGAATTTAAATATCTTTAATATTGGAATAAATCATTGAAGTAATAAATAAAATTGAAAAATATTAAAGGAACAATTACATAATTAATGACAATAGTTAATATGTTATTTTGAGTTGGTATTGATCACTCTGGCAATATCTTATGCAGACCTAACAATATTAAATCTGTAAATTGTGATATACTTTCTACTTAGTATATTTGTGATTAAAGTTGTAATTTTTGGATTAATTTTGAGTTCTTGTAAAGATAAAGATGTATAGTGTGAGCTAATCTCATGACCTCCTGTTATCTCATTCTATTATGATTATTTAATAGACCATTTAATAGATGTCTTTTGCTAACGTTAAATCACTCATTATCTACTTAGCTGCTTTAGTCATAATAATAATTGGATTATATTTTTGTATGTACAGAGGATTGTTAAATTTGTTTTTTTTTAAAAAATTATTATTGCTGCTAATATCTGTAGTAGTAATGAAATCTTTAAAGGCTCTATTTTGATTTATTTGAATATTTTTCATTTAAATTCAGGGTTAATTTGTTTTTAATAGTTATGTTTTTATTGAGAATGAAGCAGTCTTATTCCAATGTTTGACTAGTTAGTGTCCTAATTTTCTTAATTTGTGAAATCTTAAATTTATTTATGGCAATGTGCCCATGTGCTTACATTTGAAACTGAAAAGTTCGTTAATTTTACCAGTAATCATTGGTATTTGGCTTAGTATATATTTTGGAGTAACTAATTACTGAGGGTTTTTTTTCTAATTTCACTACTATTTTTTAGATATCGAAAGATATTTGGAATAGAACATAGTGAGTAACTTTTAATTATTATAGCATAACAAATTCTCCTAAGTTATCAAAAAAACGAAACAAATTCTCCTATTTCAAATTAAAAATTTTAAGTGTTGACTTGAATAGAATATGCAAAATTTTCAAAAAGAAATGGATTTGTCTCTTTGAGACTAAGCTTTTTTCCCCCTTCAATTTTTTAATAAATATTTTCTGCTAAATATATCAAATCTATTTAATTATTCTACAATTTAGGTAGATATATATATATATCAAGATCATGTCTTGATAATGATGTTGATCTACTTATTTAATTATGCTGAAATGGTTATTTAATTTTGAGAAGGTTTTAGATTGTAAATTTTTAAAAAATTTAAACTTTAGATAATTATTTTTAAGATTTATACATGCTGTAGATTATGTTATGGAGTTAAATGAATTTTCAGAGAGTAAATAATTTTATATGTTATTAAATTTGTAAAATTAATTTATTGAGATCTCAGTTATAATTTAATTTATCTTTATGCTGCATAAGTTATGATAATTGCCTACTAATATTTATGTGCCTAAGAATGAAGAGACTGATATGAAGTGATATTTTTCATCACAATTGCTTAACGTTAGATATTTTATTGTTCAATAATTTTTTTTTTTTTGATATTACAATATTTTGATTTCTAATTTTTATGTATTCCAAATATAATAATAACATTACTTTTGTTTTCAATGAGTAATTATATAAATCTTTAAGATTTTCAATATTAATTATATTTAGGCTCATTCTAATAGAGGGATCATTATAGTTTCTTTTAATATTGAATTTTGGGATAAAGGATTGTCTTCACACTTTGGTCAGATGAAATAATGTTTTTTTTTTTTGATGATCTTCAAAAATTTATAGTATTTTGATAGAACCACTTGTTTATTCAGATTTTTTTTATATGAATTATTTTATATAAAAATTTAGCTTTTCAATTATTTAAAACATTTGAAATTTTTTTTTTTTTAATTGAATAGATGAATACTGCATTTTTTTTTAAAACCTAATTTTTATTTTGAGAAATTTGTTCTGTCAAATAAAAAGATTGCACAGTCATAAATATTAGCTTTCAAAATATTCCAAGTTTCATTGAAAGTACCAACTTTCATTTATTAGGCTTTCACTTTCCTCCATTCCCGTACTGATGATAATATAAGTTTATTATTATTAGTTATCTCCAAAAAAAAAAATACAGTTTCTGCAGATCAATCCTATAACTCCCTTTGCACATTACTCTAATCTTACAAGCAACTGCCTTCATTTTTTATATCTTCAATAATGTTCTTTCTTCTCCTACGTCTTTTCATATCAATGTATACAAATTCTTTGATATATTTTTTTATAATTTTTAAATTTTTGTATAGTAAAAAATATTTATTGTTATTTAGATAATATTTGGCAATAAAAAAAATAGGTCTAGGAAAACCTTTGCACTTTTATGATTATGTCAAGTAAACTATGGAATTACACTTTAAAAAAAAAAAAAATCTTTAAACCATAACCTTAATATGGAATGTAATCATAATTGAGTAATATCAAATTTTAATACATGGAAGTTTATTTAACAAACAAGTTTTTTATGGATGAAGTTATATTTAAACATATTTAAAAGTATATTTGTTAGAATGTGCATATTTTGATTGTGAATATGTGTGTGCATAAACAATTTGTTAATAAATAATAAAAAAAAAAGTACAGTCAAAAAAAGAACTGAACTAAAGAGATAAAAATTATTTAATCTAATTGTCAATTATTCAAATGCAATTAATAATGACTTGTAAAAGTGTGTCTACACATCTTCATAACCTTTGATTAATTGCATCTTTTTAAAAAATGTTGTTTTAATTTCAGTTCAAATTTGTTTTTATTGTCTGATGTGCTTTTTTTTTTTCAATTGTCATTTTTGATTAGTTGTATATAACAAAATAATCACATTTGTGTGTAAAATTGTGCACATGTATGGAGTCAAGTAACTGACTTTAACTATAATTATAGTTTTGTAGTTGCTATATGAAACTGTATTTATGTGTAAATGCTCCAGTATGTGTTCCATTGCATACTAGTCAATCTTTGATTAATAACATTTTTTTTTTTTGTATTTGAAATTAATTGTGCCTTCTTTATCTTTCATTTTCTATCATCATTTTTAAACAAACATTTTTTATTTTTTTTGAACAAAAATTGTGACCACATTAATTTTTATGATTGGAGAAAACTGACATATGTTGTTTTAATTTTATCATGTTATTAAGGCTAGGCTATTACAATTGTTTGACTACATTGTAGGCCATGTATATAAATGTAATTATTTTATTATAGGGTTATTGATTTATATGTATGTAATTTTTGTTTTAGGTTCTATGATACCTCAAAGCAAGCTTTGGGAGCTTTGGTTATTCATTTTTCTAATATAGTTTTGGCAGATGATTTTACAGAAGATCCTTGTACATGGTAAATTTAGAAAATGATTTATTTTTTACAATAATTTTGATTTGCTGATATTTTATAAATGTATCAAAAATAGTGGGATAGTTATAGATTTTTAGATAATTAGTGTATTCTGACATTTTTTGAACTTGCCAAATTTAATGTAGATTTTAAAATTATCTTCAGAAGAGAAATGGCTTTTGGAAAAGCTGTTTCTTTATGATTTACTTCATATTTATGTATATGCTTGAATCCAAAGTTATATACATATTCTCACACACTGTCTTAAACTTATTTAAAATGTTTAATATAAGCTTATACTTGTATTATTAATTATATCATCATGTAGATAATTAGTTTTGTTTAAAGGAAAGAAAATGAAATAATAGTATTAAACATACTGAATCAACATTTCTTTTATTATATTTACAATTTTATTCTATCACAATATTTTATTTCATTTATATTTATTTTTATTTTTTATCTTTTGCTAACTAATAAAAAACATACTATTAACATAATTTCTTTTTTTTAATATTTGTCTTTTTTTTTTTTAATGTTTACCATGACATATTTGTATTTATTCTGTCTTTTTTTTTTATTCCCAACCAGTTGTTCTTCTTATAAACCTTAGTTTTATAAACTGTTCCAGTAGATGAAATATAAATGTACATTTCTCAATAAGTCATATTTTTTTTAATAAAGACATTCCATAATATTTTTACATATCATTTTACTTCATTCATATCAAAATAAATATTCAGTATCATAATTTTGAAACTTTAAATTATTGAGATGCTAAAATCATATATGGGAAGAATCAACTATCACTGATATTAATTAAATATTATTGCTTAGTTGTATTGCCTAGGTATCTTATCCTACATAGTACTTAACATATATATATGATCAACAGATGGCGTTTTTACCAAAAACACGATCAAGCGTTTGTTTACATAAACGATCAAAGAGTCAGAATTAACTATCTCTTTCGTTTTAGCCCACTTTCAGATCAGCTGATTTCAAGCTATTTTGCTGTCATCAGTGAAAGACAGAGCCAAGAAACTAGATCTAAAAACTGACTCCAAGTGTTTATGCACAGAGTTTCTATCAGTTTTCAAGCATGAAATTTTTCAGACCGATAAAGTCTTCAAATTCAGCCAAACAAACTAGATAGCTACATGGGTCTGATCTCAGTTCAGCTTCTCCACATAGTCAAAGCCTCTGCAATCTATATCATTGCGGAAACCTTTAAAGATAGATTTATGAAAAACAAAAACAAGTTTTAATCACGTTAAAACCTGCTGACGCTTGTATTTATGATCAACAGATGGCGTTTTTACCAAAAACACGATCAAGCGTTTGTTTACATAAACGATCAAAGAGTCAGAATTAACTATCTCTTTCGTTTTAGCCCACTTTCAGATCAGCTGATTTCAAGCTATTTTGCTGTCATCAGTGAAAGACAGAGCCAAGAAACTAGATCTAAAAACTGACTCCAAGTGTTTATGCACAGAGTTTCTATCAGTTTGCAAGCATGAAATTTTTCAGACCGATAAAGTCTTCAAATTCAGCCAAACAAACTAGATAGCTACATGGGTCTGATCTCAGTTCAGCTTCTCCACATAGTCAAAGCCTCTGCAATCTATATCATTGCGGAAACCTTTAAAGGGAGATTTATGAAAAACAAAAACAAGTTTTAATCACGTTAAAATGATATAGATTGCAGAGGCTTTGACTATGTGGAGAAGCTGAACTGAGATCAGACCCATGTAGCTATCTAGTTTGTTTGGCTGAATTTGAAGACTTTATCGGTCTGAAAAATTTCATGCTTGCAAACTGATAGAAACTCTGTGCATAAACACTTGGAGTCAGTTTTTAGATCTAGTTTCTTGGCTCTGTCTTTCACTGATGACAGCAAAATAGCTTGAAATCAACTGATCTGAAAGTGGGCTAAAATGAAAGAGATAGTTAATTCTGACTCTTTGATCGTTTATGTAAACAAACGCTTGATCGTGTTTTTGGTAAAAACGCCATCTGTTGATCATAAATACAAGCGTCAGCAGGTTTTAACGTGATTAAAACTTGTTTTTGTTTTTCATAAATCTACCTTTAAAGGTTTCCGCAATGATATAGATTGCAGAGGCTTTGACTATGTGGAGAAGCTGAACTGAGATCAGACCCATGTAGCTATCTAGTTTGTTTGGCTGAATTTGAAGACTTTATCAGTCTGAAAAATTTCATGCTTGCAAACTGATAGAAACTCTGTGCATAAACACTTGGAGTCAGTTTTTAGATCTAGTTTCTTGGCTCTGTCTTTCACTGATGACAGCAAAATAGCTTGAAATCAGCTGATCTGAAAGTGGGCTAAAACGAAAGAGATAGTTAATTCTGACTCTTTGATCGTTTCAAACGCTTGATCGTGTTTTTGGTAAAAACGCCATCTGTTGATCATAAATACAAGCGTCAGCAGGTTTTAACGTGATTAAAACTTGTTTTTGTTTTTCATATATATATAAGACTATTACTGTCCACTTCAGTCTTATTTTCATTTATTGCAATTTCAGCAGAAAGAATAAATTTGTTAATTTGGTTTTTACTTGGGTTGATTGGGTTAAACATGATTTTAAAATGCTTTGTTTTTAAATTTTTCATGACATTTTAAAAGATCTAGTTGTTATTATTTATGAAACAATAATGACCATTTAAATTTAAACATTTTAACTTTAACATTTTACTGATATTGTTCATTATTAAGTTTAGTATCCACTGTGAATCATTTCTTTTTAATTACTTTATTTTATAATGCCATTCAGAAAAAAATTCTTCATGTTTAATCAAAATAATTTGATTTAAAAGAACACTTTTTTGAAAAACAATTATTATATAAGCTAGTGATCCTAACATCTGAGCTGCATTTTGATTTGATACTTATTTTCTGATTTAGCCCTATACTAATATAATAATATATTCTTATATATGTAATATTAACTTGTTAATATAATTCCAAAAATCAGCAATTGGGAAATCTTATATAGAATTCACAGTTTGTCTATTATAAGGGATTTCTCCTAGGATTATTATATATTCTTGTTGCTTGTGGTCTCCATTTGAGTGAGATGAATTCATATATTGATATGAATGAAGAAGGAAACAATTAGTCTAACTTTCTTTTGATGAGATTAAAAATGAGAGCTGAAAAGATTATACAATAAAGTGCAAGAAATGTGTGCATGAGAATTTTGTATAAAAATGCAAAGAGGCCATAAGTAATAATGAAGGTATAATATTAATTTTGATTTTAACATTAATAGATTTTTTTTCTCCCATAAAAATTATTTTTGCAAGATAAATTTTACAAGTAATAAATTTTGCTTTTTATGCTAAAATTCTTAATAATTTTTTCTTTATTTTTATTGGTCTGTTTATTTAACTTTTGACAGAACAATACTAATTACTGGAAAAGGTGTTGTAATACTATTTAGAATTTTTTATATATACATAATGATTCTAAAAAATGAACATATGCATGTAATTAAATTTTATAAGTTATCTTAATTGCCTAAAAAAATGAAATATTATTTTGAACAAAGCTCTATTGATTTCATATATTATTTAAAAAACAATTTTAAGTATTTTATTACTAAATCTATTCATAAATTCAATGTGATAAGAGGAAAAGAATTTGCTGCTAAATCTATTCATTTGATACCTGCAACATGTACGAAATTGGAACACGAAATTGAAAACATACTCCAGGTTTCAAAGTAATAAACTATAACGTGTGGATACTTGTATATTATTGTATTAACTGGTTATTGATCAGTAATTGTTTTGTTTTTATCAAAAGCAAAGATCATTGAAAAAAATTTTATATTTCTTCAAAAATACAATTTAATAGTCAAATTTTCAATCAAGGCAAATTACTGTCTAATATAGCATAGAGTGTTGTAAAATCACATTCATTGTGATTCTAGGGTTGTAGATAAATTTAATTGTAAGAAAAGAATGCACATAAAGAAGATAGAGGTTTGAAAAGCCACATAAACAAGAATGAGAAAATAAGGTTTTGTAAATGTTATGAAGTTTATACCAAAATATATACTGCACGTTTTTGTAATAAATCTTTTTGAAATGTAATTGCCCTCAATCTAGAAAGCAATAATGAACCATCAAAATAATGGATGCACAAAAAAAGTTAATACTTGCAACAAAAAATTGGTCTTTTAATTTTTAAATGTATTTTTATCCCTGAATATTATCTCAATCTAGAAGACATTAAACTAATTTATAGGCTATTATATATCCTTTTTGTGTCTGTTAGTTTCATTTATATTTCGCACTTTTTGGCAGGTCTTCTTCAGTTCATTGTTAACTCTTTCTGGTCATCTTGAACACAGTTCTTGTTTTTTTACCTGCGCTTTGCGTCCACCTTTTAGTTTTTCGTCTTTGGTCTTCGTTCTTTTCAGGGTTGTTTTTGTCTATCCTTATAAGGCGCTTTTTTTTAATAGGCCTGTGGCAGCTAAGTCGGGGGCTGGTTGTCCCTCCTTAAGTTTCTAGTTTGTTGTGATATGTGTTGGGATGTCTTCTTGGATTGTTTCCTAAAGTGAAAGCCACTAGTCACCATAAGGCTATATACTGAAAGTTGCTGCACGTTTATAGGTATTTTATTTTCATTGAAAGCCTTTAGCATTTTTCTATTGTGGTTTCCCTTTTCCGGTAATTATTCACCATCATTTGTCTGACTTTTCTAAGCCTTTACAGTGTATTTAAATGTTCTTGTGTTTCTTCTTCCCGGTGACATAAGGCACACATTGGATCAACATTTAGGTAAAATCTTCTGAACCGAATGAAATGTGCTGTAGGTAGTGCATTTAAATTCAATTTGAGGATGAAGTCAAACAATTTAGGTTCTAAATACCATGTTTTGTACTTTTTGAGTAATTGACTATTATTTATTCCTAGTACTGTTATCCTATTGTTGTTTTCTTGGCTTTGAGTTAGAAAATCATGAATTTGCCAATAAGTATATTTAATTGGATTCTTTAGTGCTATTTTATCTTTAATGTTTTTAATACTTATCAATAGGGTATTTATATAATTGTCTGTGGGTGGGGGTCGGTCCGTTGGTGTGATTTCCTCTTTTGGTTCTATGTTTGGAAAACATCTGAATTTGTAATCAGTAGATTTACTGTTTTTGTGTGTAGAAAGTATGTTAGCAGCAGTCCAAGGCCTTCCATTTTGTTGGTTGGTTAGTTGCTTTAAGGAAATTGCTACTATTTTCTGTTCCATAATAGTTTATTACAGAGGAGTTAATTGACTTGTAATTGTTTTGTAAAAGTAATTATTGGCAGGTAGTAGTTATTTTGGTCTTATAGTTGTTAAATAGTGACACTTTTGCATAGAGTGAGAGTATGATCTGGAGAGTGATGTTTGTCCTTTCCGCTTCGAACTTGAGTTTATTTTGTATTTCCTTCTCATCTGGCTCATCCCAAGTGGAAAGGAAACCCAGGAAATTACTGGGCTTACCTTGTAAATTTGTGTGTCTGTTTTGCCTGTGTATATTGCCATGCTACTGATTTATTGATGTTAATTTTTAATTTGAAATTTTTGTGTATTCTTCTATTATTTCCTGTAGTATATGTATTTGCTTTTTTGAGTTTAGAAACACTGTGACATCATCCATATAAGCTATGCAGGGATGTATGATTAGTATTTGGTATTTGAATTCCTTGAATTTTTTTATTTATTTGCTCTAGAGTGGATTTAAATAAAAGGTAAATAGAGTGTGTTAGTGGAGAACTTAGGGATTGATTGGCTGGGATTGAATGATGATGTGGATCTACCATTGAGGTGAGTGTATTCTCTATTTAGAAGCAAATTGCCTATTGTATATAATATTGTTTTAGGTATCTGTGTTTCTTTTAGCTGACTCAATAGTGTTTCTATTGGGACAGAGTCAAAAGCACTTTCAAAATCCAGCTGGACTACCATTGGTGCATATTTTTTCTTTTTAATAACTGAATTGATTAGCGTTTTATATATTAGTGCTGCCTGCCCTGTGGATGACCCTTTTTAGCGTATTGATGCTGTGATATTATTGGTACTATGTATTGTTCAATTTTATCCTTTTGCCTTTTCCAATATTTTTATTCCCAATGGCTCCATTGAGATTGGTCGGAGATTGGCTAGTGTGGAAATTGGTTCTTGTTTTTTATAAATGGTACCATTGATATTGGATATAGCCCTTGTATATTGTATAGTTTCTGTGATAATTGATTTGCAAGTTGACATAAATATTTATTTGTGAATTGGCTGAGATGGGACAGTACAAATTGTGGGATCCCTGGTGGCCCTGGATGACATGTGCTTGGGACTGAGTTTAAAACTATTGCAAAATCTTTTATTTCAAAAGGTGTTTCCGTTTCTGGCTTGCCAAAATAATCTGCAAGTGGTTTGAAATGATTATTTTTAGTTAGTTTTTTTTTGAAGTAGTTATATATAGGGTCTAGCATATTATAACCAGCTGTCACTCTATTTTCCCATTCTAGCGCCATTGGTACTTTGTTTGTGCATGGATAACCTAAAGCCCAACGAAAGTCTGTTTTTTTATTTACCTAAAGTCATTTACAATCCAAAGAGATTTACTAATCTCTGACAAAATTTGAAATATATCTTTATATACTTTGATGTGAATTTCATAAGATTTATAAAATTATCTTAATTTTATCTCTGCTGTTCATATGGGTGATCATATCTCTATCTACTTTATTTCTTCACATTTTTCTTTCATAATTATATCTGAAATCTCTTGAATTGTATGAGATTTTTCCAATAATCTGCATGATTTTTTACAATAATTTTTCTCTATGTAAACATTTTACTATCAAAATGCATTTTTCAATAATTATGTATTTTTTGTATTAATTTTGCTTTTGATATCACAGAGCAATGATAAATTAATACCATATTCTAGAATTCATATTTTATAGTTTATTATTTTGTGATATGAAATCAATGTGAGTTATACATTCAGTTTTATATCTAATGAATGGATACATTAAATAAAATTCTTGTTTTTGTTTTGTTTTGTTGTTTTTTTTGATAATAAATAGAATTAATATTTAATTTTTTGAATTAATGAATGTATTTTGTAAGGAAAGCTATTTTTTTTTTTGAGCAATTATGACAGTTTATAAAGTTTAATTACATATGTACTTTCACTTTTAAAAGCCAGTTTGTATGTCTTTAATGAGAATTTCATTGACTTATTTAAATTTGATTTCAATCTTTTATTTGAATATTTTTTGTATCATTTTATATAGATTGACAAATTTTATAAAAGAAATTAAAGGGTTTATTGTTCTTTAAAATATTTTAGAAGATCTAATTATACATGCCTATCGTATGAATATTTTTTCTTTGTTTTCTGTCCAAACACTGTTTCAATTTGAGCTATAAATCAACAAACATGTGATTTCATCTTCATTAGATTTGTTTATTGTGTAAATTATATCAGAATAGAAAGACTTATTTGGTTTATGCCAATACTGAATTTTGCATTTTGTCCAGCTAATGCAGCAACTTTATTTTGGTTATAATTGCCTCTAATAAAAAAAAATTGGACCTTCTTTACTGAACACTGTTTACCTCGAAGAAGAAAGCAGATACTCTTTAATACTAAAAAATAAAATTGTTTGCATAAAGATCTTAAATGTTCATAATGAAGTAATAAACGTGCATAGATGTGATGCTATAAATACATTATGAAATCCGTATACTTGAAAATATCTGATGATAGTATCAAGAAATTTGAAGAGCTGAAGATTTTATACTTTCAGTAATAAAAGATAATGGGTCTGTTTCATAGATGCGTGATTTGCTAGGACATCACAGAAATATGATTGTGATAACTTACAATTATTCGACACATCTTTTGAATTTTTTAGTTAGCTATTATTGGTTTCCAAATCTGAAAGATCATGTTGTCAGTATTATATATTTTTGAAACAGTCATTCTTTTCAGTTAGTCAGGTGCTCCAAAACTTATTATACTAACTGAAAGCAATTCTAGCAAATTGTCTGAATGCTTACATTAAAAGTTGGCATGTATTTGTAAAAATATGCAAATATAATTATAACAAAATTGATAGTAATGTGATTTCAGTGTTATATTTTAGAGGAATATTCAAGATATGTTTTGCATTTTGATGTTTGAGACTTTTGATAATGTACAAAAACTTTTAAGTACCATTGTCATTCTGTTTGTCTACAGAATCACTTTAAAATTATGTATGGAATGTGATTCAAGATGAAAGTATTAAGAAGAAATTTGATTTTTTTTTTTTTTTAGATAATTGTTTAAAATGAAATCAATAATAGTGAACTTCGGTTAAACAAAGATGAAAAAATATGAATTAAATTTTCTACTACCATTAATGATGAAGTTTGGTTGTAAAAGCATTTTCAATGAATTTATAACTAATAAATGGTGTAAGAACCCAAAAAAAGAACAAATGAAATAGTTAATTGTAATGTATTTTCCATTACTGAACAACTTCCGATTAATCAAGCATCTTCAGCTAGTGTATAAAGTTTTTTTTTTTTGTTTTAGTTTATTTCATCCAAAGCTTCAAAACAAATTGGCAATTGAAGAGGCCTAAAGTAGTATTTTTATTCAACGTTTTTATTTGTGTGTGTGTGTGTATATATATATTGTGACGACCACGTAAAGTCGTCGACACACATATATATTTATTAATAACATTAGATAAATTCGCTAACAAGAAGTAATAAAGGTGAAATAAATTAGCTATTAAATTTTTAAAAAAAGGAAGGAAAAGAAAAAATTGAAATTCTAATGTCAAAATTTACTGTGGATTTGTAATAGTAAGAGAAGGGGAGGGGGGTGCATAAAGAAATGCGTCTCTTTCTCTTTTGTAAGTCAAATGCTAGAAAGTTATTTTTGTTTATTGTGGGAGAGGGGAAGGGGATGCATAAAGAAATGTGTTTCTTCTCTCTCATTAAAAACTATATAATAACAAATTAAAATAAAATGTAAAACACAAATGTGAAAAAAAAAATGAATTGTAAACTTTAAATAAAATTAAATGTAATATGTGATATATAAAAAAAAACAATATGGCCATAGGTGTGAAAGTCTGTTCGACAAATTAAATTCCACGGACAAAGAAAATGTTAACAACGGAAGATCTTTGCCTGATCTGTTAAATTAATTGGGTCTTACATTCCAGCCACTAATTAAATAAAGAAACATAATGATAAGAATTAGTTGGAAATGAACAAAAGAAAGAGATTAAGAAAATTACAGTTTTTATCTGGCATTGCTAGTAGAGACTTTGAAGAAGCAACAGCTCAAAGAAAATAAAAGGAGTGCGTGGCTAGTGGCGTTAAAGGGACGTGGGTTCGGATTCAAGCCGTCTCATCACTGACTCACAATGTAAGATCTTTGCCTGACCTACTAGAGGGACCGCCGCTTCTGTAACTGTCAACTGAAACTCAACCCAAAGAATCAACAAGCAAAACTGGAACGAGAAATAACCCCACAAACTGAGGAAGTTAATCAAGAGCGCTCGGAAGAAATACCCATGGGACAATTACAACAAAGCCTAGGTAAAAGCATGCATGCATTTTAATCTGTTTACTACTCATAACTAAATACACAATTAATAATTTGATAAAATAGAACTCTATCAACAGGACTTTAAGAACTTTAATGTTTGATCTGTTTCATATGTTTTATTATAGCCATGTATTTTATAAGTGTGTGTTTTTTTATTATTGTTATCATGTATTTTTTATATAAAAGTGAGTGTTATTAAACATATTTATTCTTAAAATTGCGTATACTTGTTTTATTCTCCTATCACCAAGCTACGACAGGGAGGAAACTGTAATTAGTGATTAAAGGGTAATGCTGATTTTTTAAAGGTATTCATGTGCTGCTTGTTCGTGTGAATTTCCCAATTATATAAAATAAATAGCAAGCGCTGGACATTCGTTAAATTTCTTTGAAATGATTTGCGTTGTTCAGCAGCCGAGAGTTCTTGATCGGGAAAAATAACATCAAGATAATATGTACGTATTGCCTTGGGGTTCGGTCAAGGGTATAGATATGAAGTTAAATTTGTATCTGTATTAGCTCTCTGCTTGCATTGTAACGGCGTTGGTTAAATAAATAAATAAACAATATCCATTACAGTTGGAGGCTAAGCCGGGATATTCCGGTTAGCAAAACTGTTAGTAAATAAATAAGATAATAAAGAATCAAAGTCGGAAAAAGAATTAAAGTATAATAAATAAATATAATATAAAATAATCGAAATAAATATAATTGAATACACAAATAAAGAAATCAACCGTACTGTAACCGGTCGCCTTATTCAACCGTTCCTAAAGGGATTGAGAGCTCCGAAACAAACATGATATAGCGTAAAGCTTTATTTATTTTCCTATATCGATAGTTGTTTATTATCAACACAAGGGGGCGCCAGATACGATGATTTAATTTAGTCTGAGAGCATTAATATTTATTAATTATTATTGTGTGTGAAAGTATAATTAGTGGTTAAGAGTATTTGAAAGATTGAAAATTGTGTTTTTTATTTGTTTTAAAGTTTTTTCAGTTTGTTATTTATATATATAGAATTTTTTTTAAAAAGTTATTATTTATTTTTTGTTTTGTTTTATTATTTATATATTGTTATTTTATATATAGAATTATTATTATTTTTTTATTTTTAAAAAGTTATTTTGTTGATTAGTTTTTTGTAAATTTGTTATTAAAAGATTTACTTTTAAGAAAAATATAACGTTCGAAAAACGTTATTTATATATAGAAATTTTTTAAAAAATTTATTATTTATTTTTTGTTTTGTTTTATTTATATATTGTTATTTTATATATAGAATTATTATTATTTTTTTATTTTTAAAAGTTATTTTGTTGTTTAGTTTTTTTGTAAATTTGTTATTAAAAGATTTACTTTTAAGAAAAATATAACGTTCGAAAAACGTAAAATAAAAAAATGGATTGTATTTGTATTTCAAAATGTTTATATAATCGGGAAAAGGAAATTAAGCGTGCTGTTGTAGAATGTACTATATGTGATGGCGTATATCACTTGAAATGTTTAAATAAGACTAGGAAGGATGTAAATGGTTTATGGTTATGTAGTCAGTGTATTAATATGATAAAAGAGGTGAGAAAGTGTTTTCAAAGTGTAGATAGTCGAAGAATAGTGGGTGGAGAAAGTAATAGTGTAATGGAGATGATTAGTCAAAGAATAAATAAGATAGAGGAAGAATTGAAGGATGTAGAAGTAAAATTAAAATCATTAGAGATAAAATGTGAGGAGATAAAGGAATTATTGAGTAGGAATGATAAGGAAGAAATAGATAAGGAGGACCAGAAGATATTAGAAAATGTTATAGATAGAGCAGAAAAAGTAGATTATGAAACAATATTGATAGGAGATTCACTAATTAGAGAATGTGGGGATATAATTGCAAGGGAAAATAGAAGTAGGTATGTAAGAGTATGTTTGCCTGGAGCTAGAATTAGGGATGTAGCAGATAAAGTTAAAAAACAAGGTAGTAGAGATGTATATGTTATGATGGGGACTAATAATTTATTAGAATCATCAGAGAGAATAATGGATGAGTATGTAGATTTGATTAGGAATTTGATTATGATTAAAGGAAGAGTAGGAATAGTTGGATTATTACCAAGGTTTGACAAGAGTTATTTGTTAGATAGGGCATGTTCTATAAATGAGAGATTGAAAAAATTGTGTGAGAGAAATAATGTTATGTTTGTGGATGTGTGGGATTGTTTTATTGGAAAGAGAGAGTTATATAGTAAAGATGGGTTGCATTTAGGAAAACAAGGAAGTGAAGTTTTAGGGAGTTTGATTTATAAAGAATTTTTTTCGGGAAACTTATAAAGGGGGGTGGGTTTTTAAATTGTAATATTATTAAAAAGAATGGATGGAATATAAGAAGTAAGCAAAAGGAATTTGATTTTGATATAAATATAGATATGGAGAAGGAATGGGTTTGTAAAATTAATGGTAAGAAAGTAATTTATAAATGTAATGGAGAAGAAAGAATTAAAAGAATTTATAAAAGAGTAGTTAGGAAAGAAGAAATTGTTAAAATTGGGTTTTTGAATATGCAAGGTGGTAGGAAACCAGAAAAGTGGATGGAATTAAATAAAACAATTGAAAATGAAGAGCTTGAGTTATTAGCAGTAGTGGAAACACATTTAAGAGAAGAAGAAGAACCTATTTTGGAACAGTTGGTATGGCAGGGTATAAATAGAAAAGAAAAAGAAAAAAGGGGTGGTGGTATAGGTGTTATATCAAAAAAATATTTAAATATTGTTAAATGTCAAGAACACTTGTGGTTTGAAATAAGGTTGGGTAGACAAGAATGGATGGTGGCTATAGTTAGTCAAATTATATTGGAGTGGAATAGTAACATATACGAATGTTTAGTTAAGGATATACAAAGTTTTAAAGAAAAGGGGAAGAGAATAATGGTTATAGGGGATATGAATGGACATATTGAAGAAATTGATGATGTAGATAATAAAAATGGACAGCTTTTGAAGAATTTTTGTCAGAAAGTGAATTTGAGTATTGGAAATTTATTAAATATTTATGAGGGACAATACACATGGTCCAGAAATAATATATTTCACACAATAGATTATGTATTGGTAGAGAAAGAGGGAATAAATAAAATACGGAAAATTAAGGTATTTGATAATGAAGAAAAAGTATGCACTAGTGATCATAATTTCATTGTAATTGAAATGGTTAGTAATGTGATGGAGAATAGAAATAAAAGTAGAAATAATAGTAAAAGATGTGGATGGAGAGTAAATGATAAGAATAAGTTGGAAGAGTATAAAATACAAGCTGAAGAAATAATGGAAGAGTGGGTTGGGGATGAGTATAAGGATTGGTGTAAGGAAGTAGAAAAAGTTGCAAATAGGGTTTTAGGTGAGAATATTGAAAAGAATAAAAGTAATAAAAAAATTAAAATTAATAAAAGTGTAAAAGAAAGGAAAGAAGCATGTAGAGAATATAAGTGTGCTATTAAGAATAAGGAAAGTGAAAAAGATATTAATGCTAAATGGGAAAAGTACTTAGAAAAGAAGAAGTTGGCTAAAATAGATATTTATAGAGAGAGAATAAAATTGAATAGTAAATTGTTGGAGGATATTAATAAAAGTGGAAGAGATGGAAGTAAAAAATTTTGGAATTATATTAAAAGGAGAAATGTAGGGGAGAGAGAGTTAGTATTACTAGATGATGAGGGAACTGAGTGTAGTTCTAGAGAAGATTTAGAGAGAATCTTAAATAGTTATGTAATGAATATAGAAAAGATGTTAGATGTGAATGATAGAATATTAGAAAATATGAAAGAATATAGTAATGGGAATATTAGTTTTTCAGAAAATGAACTAAATGAGGTAGAGAAGAAATTGAAAAGTGGGAAGGCAAGAGGTTTAGATGGATGGGCAGCAGAGATGGTAATGAATTTAGGATATAGGGCAAAAGTAAAGTTATTATCCTGTTTTAATAAAATGGCACAGAATAGAGTTTTCCCAAGTAGTTGGAGTAATACAAGAGTAAGGTTATTATTTAAAGGAAAGGGTAAGGATCATAGAAAGTTGAATAATTATAGACCGATAGCGGTAACATCAGTTTTATATAAAGTTTTCTCATATATGGTGGCTAGTAAAGTTGTAAAATGGATGGAAGGGAATAATGTAGTGGGGGAAATGCAAGGAGGTTTTAGATTAGATAGGCGTATAGGAGATAGTTTATTTGTAGTTACACAACTTATGGATATGAGTAGGAATGCAGATAAACAGTTATATATGAGTTTTATAGATATAGAGAAGGCATATGATAGAGTAAATAGAAATAGATTATGGATAAGTTTAGCAAATTTGGGAATGGATGAAGCTTTAATAGATATTATTAAGAAATTATATGAAAATAATTATTATATATATCAATTAGAGAATATAGAATCAATTAAAGTTAAAAATGGTGTGGGACTAAGGCAAGGATGCCCTATGTCACCTATTTTGTTTGTGTTGTATTTGAGTGAAATGGAAAGAGCAATAGAAAGATTAGGAAGAGGGATAGAGATACCGTTAATAGGTAGTAAGGGAGTATATATTTTGTCAGGTCTTTTTTTTGCAGATGATATATTTTTGTGTGCAGAAAAAAGAGAAGATATGGAAGTTATGTTGAGGACATGTGCAAGGGTGGGTAAAGAGATGGGGATTAAATTTAGTGAAGAAAAATCAAATATAATGATGGTTAATACTGAGGAAAGAGAAGATGTAGAATTTTTATTGGGAGATATTAAGTTAAGTGTGGTGAATAGATATAGTTATTTGGGAATTATTTTAAGTAATCAGAAAAATTATTTGGATGAATGGGAGAAAAAATTGATAAATGAAGCAAAGAAAAGAAAGGGATTGATAAAGAAATTAACAGTATTTTCATATAATAAATATGATGTAGCTAGAATTATATGGAAAGGAGTTGCAGTAGCAGGGTTAACATATGATAATGATGCATTATATGTTAGTAAAAAGATATTAGATT